>JAHWFP010209751.1:206752-232610 GCA_023313725.1 Lithobius niger
ATCAATATGGTTCACTCGTGAGCATCGTAGAAGTACCGTTGATGATCCATTGTTGATCTTAAGGGATTTCTGTATTTTCTGTTTCCTGTGCACACGGAGACAAAGACTAGGGGCAAAGCAGTCATCATTTCATTAAAATGTCCGCGGCCTATCTTGAGTTCGCCCCCGAACGAACATAGATAATGGATTGTATGTTTTCGGTAGCAGAGGGCCTTGTTGATATCCAAGATGGTTACGAAAACAATGGCGGCCGTCGATTAAAGCCGTCCCCTCCAGGAAGACGTAACCGCTCGCACACAATTATTCGGGAAATCACTGGTGAAGATTAAATAAAGATGACTAAATGCTTTGAAGGCAAAGGGATTCGGTAATCGTCCGTTGTACTGCGCAGGGTGGTCCAAAAAAAAAAACTGACGACCCAACATTTTCTAAGTCCAACTTTTCTAGTTATCACCCCTTAGAACCAGGAGAGGACAGAATTACCGTTTCATTAGCTCTGATTTTTCTCCGCTCCTGGTTCTGAGGGGTGCTAAATAGAAAAGTTGGACGTAGAAAATATTGGGTCGTCAGTTTTTTGTGGACCACCCTGTATACAGGGTACGCGGTTAAATTATAATCCCTCGTCAATGCTCGAGTTTACGAACGAAAATTCATGAGACTCGAGGTTATGGGTAGGAGGGACCTGTGACTATTGCTATTTGTTTTATTGTGCTTCCAAAATTTCTCAAATTCACCGTGAAGCCGTGGCTCGTAGTGGTATGCATTTCATAACCTTATTGCCAACACAAATGATAATATCATAAATGACAGTTCAACAAATCGACAAGAAATAAATTTTAACGTGTAAAGACTAACAGTAGTACAAAAGAATTCGCTGAAAACAGTTTTACTAGTAATCTATATAACTAAGATCGTAGTTTTTTGTTTGTTTGTTTGGTTGTTTGTATGCGTGCCCGCAGTAGGAATCTCGACAATCCTTATTCTGTCGAAGTCCGCAGTGTCAATCTGGATAATTCTTATTCTATTGAAGTCTGCAGTGGTAATGTTGATAATCTTTACGCTATCGAAGTCCGCAGTGGGAATCTTGGAGGCTTGGGCGATGGGCGACTAGTTTGAGTGGTGATTAATTTGTAAGGACCTTCGACAGTAATTCGCAGTCACAGTATTTTCATGCAAACGGGGAAATCGCAACAATTCTCTATAAACGGGGGGGGGGCTGACCTAGTACATACAAATAAATTAAAAATAAATAAATAAATAATCGTGATAATCATTATGTAGAAAGTGCTAAGTGTGTTAAAAACGCTTTAAGGTCTTTTGCAATGCCAAATGCTCAAGAGTTATTTCAATGGAAATTTGTCACAAATACCTGGTATGCAATACTTGGTACTTAAAAAATCAGGTGTAATGGGGGAGTGTTGTCACCTTTTTGAAACTACCATTCTGGTGTAGTAGACCTTAATTCAAGTTAAAAGACTAAAACTTGAGGTAAGAGATATTATTAGTTCTGATTAAACTTCGCAGCATTTCGTTATTGCATATCCATTATAGGCTCTATAAAACATGGCTATCATGTTGAAAAGGCAGCAACCCATGTTGAGAGAAAGGGAGGGGAGGGGGGGAGAGGAAGAGGGAGGGATTGCGAAATGAAAAGGCGGGATGGGGTAGCTGCTGTGGTGGAGAGATGAGCTTGTTAAAAGGTTAAAGGTTGTATTCCATATGGAAATAGGTGAGGGAAATTCACCCCAAACTCTGACATCACCAACATAGATCCTTAGACAACCCCAAATTGTAGGGATCGTGCCACACGTCGGTAAACTAAACTGGTAACCTAATGAAATGAAATCCTTTGTGAAAACTCAAGGTTACTCCGAGTTCAGAATCGGCTCGGAATTTACGAACTACTCATTGCGTAAAGTGTCTCTGGTCTCCCAAATTAACAGTTTCCCCGATTCGGAATCTCATTAAAATAGCAATTCAATCAAACAATGATTTGAACCAGTGAATAAAGGAAACTCGTGTAGAGTGATTGTATCCCAACTACAAGAGGGAATTTGGAGTAGATGTCGCCCTGTGTGATTCAGTTCGGAACAGTCACCTTTTCTGAATCACTGTTGGATATCGGGCAGAGACGGTAAATCTCCATTCAGAAAATACCAATAGCAACGTTCACTCAAAACAAATTGTAAGCGGCTGTTACGGAAGGGGACGATTAGCTCTAACAAGGCTCAATCTTAATTCAATCCTTACTGCATAGCTAGGGTACTAACACATTGCATTACATATTAGACATCAGACTAAGGTTACAACTTATTCTGACCCCGATCAGCTCCAGAGGTCTTACTTCTCGGTTCGACCCCCAACACCAAGTCACGATCCAGTGCTCGGCCACCTTGCCTAACGCTTTACATCACGAGACTGGTTAGCAGGCGTGATCCGGCCCTAATTGGTTTAATAATAGGACCCGCTCGTCACCCAGCACTTCCCAACTCCCGTGTGTGCACGGTAGTTAGCGCCAAGGTACACAACAGAGTGCTGGCTCCGTCAGTTCGTATTGCCGTAGAAAATGTAAGGCATAAAGATGGCTTAATACGATAATTTTTGTGTAGGTTTTTGTTCTTGGCGTATTTTCGAAATACCTTGAAGTAATTCGCCCGTAACTGGCAGGACCCATCGGAAGAGACCACCTGGTTAGAGTAATGCGACCTCCTACATCATAGCAGGCAGTTCATACAATTGTGGTCAAACCTAGTCACTACTTTCACAGTTCTATCCCCATGTTTCTCTCCCTGTCCTTGCTTCGCAGGCAGTAAATTTTGGCAGCCTATTTTAAGCATGCGTGTGAATCAACACGTACTTCGTTTATTTGCTTGTTTGATTGTTTTTGTATACACTTTGCTATTTTCCAAATCGCTAACCAGTGTATGCCCAGTTGCGCTGCGTTGTTGCGCGTTGAAATCCTGTCAGTGGTGTCAGTTGGATAAATGCAGGGAGTCGAGCCAATTCATGACAATATAATTGTTAAAAAATATTCAAAGCAAATAGAGCCTTTAGGGCTTCATCGCGCAGATGACCGGAAGCGGTTAACGCTCGCTACAAAACCCTTTGAACAAATCTTTGGTGTGTGGTAGGGCCGCCCCCCCCCCCCCCCCCCGTATATGGGCTATTTCATAGAGCATTGTTGTGATTTCCCGTTTGTGACATTACTGCATATGCCAATCATTGTTGAAGGTCCTTATAAAGGGTTATCAAATGACCGGAAGCGATTAAACGCTCGCTAAAACCCTTTGAACCCTTTTGTACGGTTATCAAAATTAAGCACTACCGTTAGCAGCAGTCGCCCAAGCCTACCCGTTTGCATGAAAATACCCCGTGACGTCACTACATCTGCCAATTATTGTTGAAGTTCCTTACAAAATCAACACCACCGTTCCGTTAGCAGCCGTCCACCACCCAGTCGCCCAAGCCTCTAAGGATTCCCACTACGGACTTCAATAGCCGGAATAAAGATTATCAATATTCCCACTGAACATTTCAATGGAGTAAGGATTATCGAGATTCCCACTGCGGACAAGCAAACAGAATAAACTACGATGGTGCATAGATTCTCCACACCCCTTAAATGGGTTGATCATGCCCAACCTTACTCATCACCTCTGGTTTCACTCAACACAATCACCTTTAGAAACTAAACAACACCCTAGCAACGACAACAGATCCTTTTTGAATGAGCCCCCCACATGCTTCGTTTTATTTTTTTAGTAGCTTAATCCAGAACTAAGGCTACCAAATACCTCATATCCACAGTAACAGGCTAATGTTGTGAAGCCCAGCTCCTCTCTGCCTTAATAGCACACATTATTCACAGCTAGTCGAAGGTGGTACTCTCTGCAATGTCAAGAGAAACTAGGGGGGTATGTAGGTGTGAAGGGGGGTTGGGGTGTCTTCTCTGCGTCCGTCCGCTTACGGAACTGCAATCAGCACCTCCGGTAGTAGACAGAGCATGCGCGTCAGAAGCCTGGACCCCAGCAGTGATACTTCCTGGCCGCTGCTCATTCAACTAAGCTAGATAAATACTTGGTCATTAGGAAAGACTGCAGCTGCGTACCCGTCATATTTTATCGTGAAATAAATGACACTCAGCGGAACGCAAATGGATAGGAAGAGGGGGGGGGAGGGCTTTAGCGCCTTAGAATAGGAAAATAGAACAGACCTTCAACCTATGCGAACAACATATACATAGATTATTTTACGTCGAGGAGCTCCTGTGTAGACAAGCTTCGACAGATTTTTCATGGTGCACTCGCAAACAACTGCATGTGCACGATACTACAACTGCATGTGCACAATACATGTTTATCGAACTTTATTGATTCTGTGGTTTAATAATTGTTTCGCTCCATTTTGTCGACAGTTTAAACTGCTGACGCCATAGTTACTTCAATCTATTCGAGAGAGAGAGTAGTTAAGCTTAAATGAGACTCCGTTCGAACCCCAACTTTCGTTCTGGTAGGCTGAACTGATTATACCACTCTACACTGACAACGATGAGTTTGGTATTGGTGTTTATACTACAAGAGGAACGGCGCGGTGCATGCATACTATAAGATTGGCAATTACTCCTATGTACTCGTGACGGAACCCGCACGGCGCTCTGCTACCTTTTTGCTTAGCGGATTGGTGCTGTGGTACTTGTTGAGAACAATGACGAGGAAGGAAACCAGACACACTTGCAAAACACACACTGATATTTCGGCACCATTACACTAGCGCGTTGCCTTCATCAGAGAAGAATTGAAATTGGTAAAACAATTTTACCGACTATCCCGCATTGTACTGGTGTGATGGACGAGCGTACTGGATTCAGGACAAAGTATTGACAAGGACAATGAATGAGGAAACCTTTGGGAAAACTTAGAGTAAGATGGTCAGTAATGCACGACCGTGTTGGAGTGTCAGGTGAGGAAGAGGCAACACCAAGGCCTGCTGGGAGCCAACTGGCCTAGTGACAAACAGTACCTTCCTAAAGCAACGAACAGAGCGAAAAGAACGCACCACTGTTAGAGACAGTTTGGCTCCAAACTTGACGTCGCGCATGCGTAGTGATGTTGCGTTAGCCGTTCAGTACCTTCTTAAACTACAACACAGTTCAACAAACTCAGGACAGTATTCAAAACGTCATACCTTCACCGCGACCAGACCTGGCTAATGGATTTGACCAGGACTGGCTAATAGATGTGACCAGGCGAGAGCAACGCCAAATTGCGAACCATCTCAGGGAGGTGGTTTGCTGGGTTGGAGGTTTGAGCATGCACGAGGTAACAGTTTTGACGAAACAGATTCATCGCTGACGATGTTGACGTCAATCAAGCCGCATCAACACGGATATTAGCAGGGAATAAGGCAAACTGTCTCCATCAGTGGTGCGTTTGGTTCGCTCTGTTTGGTCGTTTAGGAAGGTACCAAAAGAGGCTACGCCAAGGCCTGCTGAGAGCAAACTAGGTTGAGAAAAGAGTTGGGAGAAGGTGGAGTAAAGGTAAGGAAACCAAGGATGGAAACGGGAGGGGAGAGCGAGGGACAAGGCAGGTCCACGGGAGTAGGGAAGAACCATGTAAAGTGGACAAGAGACAGAGGGGATGGTGGGGAGGTGGCAGGGTGTTGGCACCTCCCCCCCCCCATGGAACCGATTTGTTCCCTCTCCCCTCCCGTTTCCATCTTTGCCTTCCTTGCCTTTGCTCCCCCTTCTTCCACCTCCTTTCCCATTCCAGTTTGGTCTCAGCAGACCTTGGCTTCGCCGCTTTCACACTTGGCCAGTTGGCTTCCGGGGGCCTTGACTTAGCCTATTTCTCACCTGACCACTCCAACATGGTGGTGCCGCATTACCTGACCATCTTACTCTGTAAGTCTTCCCTATGGTTTCTTCATTCATGCACGTAAAGGATGACCTGACCCATAGTTATTTCTCCCATCCCCCCCCCCCCCCACTTCTACATGCCCCACTTTTCTCCCTGCTTACTTGGTCCCTACAGTCCCCCCTTCTCCACTTCTCACATCCCTGTGCTTTTTTCCTATCTATCCTACGTTTCTTCCTCCGTGCAGTTCACAGAACACGTTGCACCCATCATCAGTTCTCTCTCACCTCGCAGCAGGCCTTGGCTTCTTCCCAGTCTTGCTCCACGTCATTTCTTTTTTTTCCCCCAGAATCCCCACGCCGCGTTCAAGATGGCTTCCCGTCCACACGAACAGTTTGCCTTCTCTCGGTAATTAAATTGCTATTAGTACGAGCCAGGGTAGATTAGTAGGTAGTGACGCATTTCTGAAAACGTGGGGTTAAGAAAGACCTGCTTCCACCAACGGCACCAGAAGGCAGCACTTGTCTGGTTCTCGTCGGAGCCGAAACTTGAAATAAAAAATGGCGGCATCGTTGCCATGGTAACCATTGTAATAGCGACAATCCCTGCGGAAACAGACAAAATGCTCGTGCGTGTGCATCATCCGAGGGAGAACTTATGTATTAGTTAGACGATGGCGTTCGGCAACAATAAGGTAAGACTTTCGATATTTACCCACGCGAAGCCACGCGGGTAATTAAGCGAAAGTCTTATTTTATTGTTGCCGAACGCCATCGTCTAACATATTTGTACAACGACGAGATGGATCTTTAATGAGTGAGCCATTGCTGCAATAAAGCGACAGTGTTAGTGCATTTTTGGCGAACCATCGTCAAACATATTTTTACAACAAAGATATGCATTGTTAGTAACCGAGCCATTATTGTGATAGCATAACGAGCCATTGTTGTCGGGAATGTTCTTTGCTCCAACTCCGTTTTTAAAACTCAATAATTGCAAATAAATGCCATTTTAATCAATTTTAACTCTTTCCTTTGGGTCTTTCTTCAGCTATAATAAATTTATTATTTTGGAAACATTGACACGTAAATATTGATATGCAAACATCGATAGCAGCAGTAGGTTAGATTCACGTACATAAGTAAGAACCAAAGGCCTTCGTTTTCTTCCTTACATAAGTTAAGAACCCCACGCTTTCGTTTGCTATGCCTAGAATTCTTTTTGCTTGTTTTAAAAATAAATAGTTGTTAATTTAAAGTGTGATACGTAAATATGGAGACCGATTGTATTTTTGCTACCATACGCCATGGCTGTTTGCTGTGACGTGCATATCACATGACTGGGCTAGTCCAATCAGCAGGCCAAACTACCGTTGTTCTCGTTCGTCATTGGCTAACTTATGGTGACGTCACAGCAAACAGCCGTTGCTCATGATTTAAGTAAGAACCAAAGACCTTCGTTTTCTTACGTAAGTAAGAAACCCACGCCTACAGCCGTGGCTCTTAACTAGTAGTAAGACAACGGTTTCATTGTTGCATCATTGTGTCTTCATGATATAAATCCACCGCTTCAACAATGGTCCAACAATGAACTAAGCGTTGTACAATCTGTGTTGGATTCAAACTGTATATAGGTCGGTACAATAAACATAAACCACGGATTAAGCTTCAGCCTGCACGGGCGATGAGCAAGGCTTCTCGGACGTTCTCGGAACACAAAACCATGCGTTATACTTAGTTCCACTCGTAACGACAACCCGTTTTAAAATTGAATGGTGGATTAAAAAAATAAAACGATCAGTCAGTTCTGATCGTTCTTAAAATTATTCTAATGTCCTAATCTAAATTGTGGTATATTTTAAACTATTAATTTTGTATTCTTATCGCGATCAATTAATTTGTTTTAGTGACGCTAAATAGTTTTGATCCCCATGATGCTTTGCGCTTCCGTTACTTGACGACAGCGCCCTCTGGCGGTAAATCGCTAAAAGCCGGTACTTCTTTCGTCCAAATGTTTACCGTTGTGAGAGAAAAGAGTGGCACTACCTCCCTGGTACCAGCCAACCCATTAATTATGGTGAATGGTTAATTTTAGGTTTGTTGCTCTTTGTATTATTCGTTTGTAGGTTAGCTGCTCGAAAAGTGGCGAAGGCTACCAAGGTTAGAAGTTTGAAGCTGTTGAAACGTGGGGTACTTTTATGCGTTTTGTTCATGGTTGCGGAAACGTTGCTGTTTTTACCTTTATTTATGTCGAATTATTAGTACTACTGCGTACATATTTTCACTCAAGTGTGTGTTTGGCTCTTTTCTACTAATAGTCACTGAATTATCGAGGAACTCTGCACTGAATCTGACACTCACGCAATGTAATATTCGCGTTGATTATAAGATTTCCCATCGCCTTTACATTGGCACGTGTCTCTAAAGGGTAACTAAATACACACCGTCCGTTTTTACGGGAATGTCCCGCGTATATAATGTTGTCCTAACAATTTTGTTCATTACGAATCATAACATTACGCTGGTTTACGAACAAGAGTGGAGGGGGGGGGTGGTATAGACAGAACGAGAATGTGCGTGGACGACAAATGAGGAGAACAAATCGTCGATGAGTTTCCTTTACACTTAAAACTGAAATTAGATCTTTAATTAAGTTGGACGGCTAATTCCCAGGACTACGTCCAGTGCTTCTCGTAACCACGTGACCGCCACACGCTGAAAGGAAAGGGGTGGGAGGGGGGGGGGCGGATATGAAATGAACATCGGTCCAGTTGAAGTCTAACTATATCTAACCCCCAACAGAAGAGGTTTGCTGGCAGGCAATCAAGGGTCCACTGATGTTTCACCCCTTGGAGAATTATATTGACCATTGAGGGGATTTGGGAAGGTAGAGAAGAATTTCCCAAAGGTCTGCAAAGGTCCACTGCCGTGAGTGTCCCGACGTCAATAAAATTAAATTAATGCTGATTGCATGCAGTGATTCATGACGTGGTCGGTTGCAGCAGCCACACCGATGTGGTGTTGGGGGGGGGGGGATGAGTGTTCACTTTCTGGCCGTATAAGGTTTAGTTTAGTCGTTCGTTGTGTCTTCGTTGCTAATAATTGTAATTTCAAAATTCGACCGGTTGGCTGGCTGGCGTCCGTCCCGACCGGATGAGCCGGTCAGTTGGGTCGGCCAGCAGGGGCGTTTAATATTGCCGAAATCACACCGGACCCAATTGCGTAATGAAAGCCGGGTCTTCAATTAGCTCGGTTTGTATTGCGCCATGAGGTAATTAAGCTCGTTACAAATGCTCTCGTTCTGTCTTTCTCCGTGATGGCAAACACAGCATAACGCACAACAAGGGCGTCAATCGATTCGGAGGTGAATGTAATTATGCAGCCTATTTATATCTAAATACCCAACCAAACAACAACAGTTTGGCACGCTTGACACGTGCGAGTGTTTTTTTAGGGAGTTTCGAACAGCGAGGGAGGATTTGGAGTAATGAAGGAGGGAGGCGGGAGGGGGAGAGAAAAGAGGGGGGAGGGGTAGTGTTTTACTTTTTGTTTTTTGTAATAGGTCATTATAAGTGTTTTTGACCATGAATCACCCGTCCCGCCGCTATAGTCTGCCACATACCCGATCGCTGCTTCTCCATCTTCTGCTTCTTTCAATGTGGCTTTTGGTGAGGGCCCAAATTGCCCCTAACCTGTAATTTTGCACAATTGACGAGGCTAAGAAACAGCAACTTACAGAGACCAGCAGAAAATAACGCCATGCTTTAAATTTAAACCACGTCCGGTATTTTCGCGAGCAGACACGTTAGACGTAGCAAATTTAAGCAAAAGAAAAAAGAGGGAAAAAAAAGTTGTGAAAAACCTTTATTACCCTATTCGCGATCGTCAACGAAATAACGTTTTATTTTCGGGATAACGTTTTAATCTCGTCTGATTTAAGAAGCAATAAAGTTCGTGAAACGCGTAGGATGTATACCGCATACATGTTTCAACTCAAGTTTCACAAGAAACATTTGACCCGCACTCTGTCATACGAAACAAAAACCTTCAACTTTCAAAGTTTTAGTTTTTAGCTATTCGCCATACTATGCAAAAAAAAAGTTTGATGTGTTACATTTTCCTCATGGGTACAACTATCTACCAACAGATGCGTGAAAAGAAAAAAAAATTGGTTCAATCGGATTCAAATTTAGTTTTTACGATAAATGCATGGCATATGCAATGTAAAGTAAGCAAGACTGACTGATATTGCAACTTTTGTCTGCGCTACTGATATCCATTACTAATAACATATTATACATAAGTAAGTAGTAGATACATGTGAGGCAAAGTCGGTTAACCGAGGATAATTGCAGTTTTGCGAGAAAAACTATAAAAACAAAAAACTACATTCCATGCCAAGTGCAGAGAAGTGATGTCTCCTGGCGCCCCCTGCGTGAAGCACGGACTTGCCCTGTTCGAACAAAACTGAAATTATAACAAGTTTTGGCTCTGCCTCATGTGTACTTATTTTAATGCAAAAGTTGGTTATGTCAAGATAACAATTTTTAAATTTTATTTTAGTTATCATCATTGAGGAGCTGTGGGAAGTTTTTATTGTCAATTGTAGTGAAATTTACGCATCACTAACTGAACTTCCAGAATGGTAAACTTCTGGGCGCAAACTTTCTGTAAACACCAGGGATTGCTCGGGAAAGGTATACTTTTTTATGCCCTCTTTCTCACATTTTTGTTTAATTTTAAGAGTTTAAGTAGTAGGCCAACGTCAAGAATAGGGGTATAGAAAACGCACTAAATAGGCTTTGGTTACAATTTTAGTTATATTTCGAAGTGTCAACAGCTAGTGTAATTTTCGTATCGTAGGGGAAAAACATTTGCCGTTGGTACGTATTGTAATGCCTTGATACGTAATAGCAAGAATTCATAGGGTTTGGGAGGAGAATTTGTAACGATAAAAAGTCCCTATTGAAACACGTTAGATTCGTCCCCATTAGTTCAGTTCGAGTTTTCAGAGGGCGCCACGTGTTCTATCTGGTAATTTTTGCTCATTTTTCAGCCCAAATCTAAAGTAAACTAAATTACAACTAAGCTAGGCTAAATAATAATTAAACTTAAGCTAGTTTCGTTTAGTTTAGTTTAATTTTAGGCTAAAAACTGAGTAGAAATTCCCACATAAAACACGTGGCGCCCTCTATAAACTAAGACTGAACTACTGTGAATGTGTCCAAGACGTTTCAGTATGGGTCTCGGTCACAAATTCTCCTCCCCAACCCTATAAATTCTTGGTAATAGTAAGCCGTGCTTGTGCGATTATCATTACCCAACTTTTTTTTTAACATCTGGGATTGGATTTATTTGTATCCTTTTAGAACTAGATTGTTTACCCATGAAAACATTACATAACATCTGAATGAAAAAATTGTTCGAATTAAAATTGGCTAGTAGTGCGAAAGATTACCAGCCGCATTCATGGATATTCTATGGGATCTATTCTGGCGCATTTTGGACCTTACCTTGACCCCGGACATTAACTTTCCCGGGTCAAATCCTGAGGTTTCATGATTGCGCCGTTACCAGACATACTTCTTTCTCCCTCTTAAAATATCAAGTAAGGCTCACAATTGATAATAATAATAATAATAATAGTTTCCTGTTCATCTCTAGGAACCAGGGTGGATGGGAAGGGCAACATTCATTGCCACTGATACCCAACCACATTTTAAACAAAGTTGTGGAACAACTGATCATTGACACATTAAAAGAATAACAAGGGCAGATAAAAAAAAAAAAAAAAAAACTATTAAAATGGACGGGATAAAAAGGGTTGCAGATTAAAATCATTAAGTTTACGCTTGAAAGTCTGTACTGAGCTAGCCGAGACAATGTCTTCCGTCAGTGCATTCTAAACAGGTGCAACCCGGACCGAGAAAAAAAACTTCCTACAATCAAGACGGAAAGGTGGTAGCTTCAGTTTAAGAGAGTGGCCACGGGTTTTTGTGTTTCCAACCAATTCAAAAAAAGGTAAACAAGCCGCTGGCACATCATTCAAAATGAGGTACACCAGGGCAAGATCAGCCCTTAAACGGCGCAACTCAAGAGTTTCCAGACCCAACATCCGAAGCCGTTCACAATATGGTTTATTATGTAGTCCTGGGATAAACTTAGTGTAGCGGCGCTGAACTGATTCCACTCGGTCAATATCCGAAAGCTGGTTTGGTGACCATACCTGGCTTGCGTATTCAACAAGTGGTCGCACGTAGACCTTGAATGCCCAGGCCATAATCGAGTGATCTCCAGAGGAGAAGCAGCGACGCACAATCGCTGCACGACGGTGGGCTTGGGCACTAATTTTATCACAGTGGATAGAAGGCTTTAATGAGGAATGGAACCAGATTCCTAAATCTTTGACAAGTTCAACAGAATTCAACTTCTTGTCATACAGATAATAGTCAAATTGAGGCCCATTTGTGCCCACAGTGAATCGATGACATTTGTCGACGGATAATGGAAGTTGACAGTCAGTTGCCCAATTTGAGACATATGTTACGGCATCCTGAAGGATTCAGATTATCAATAGGAGAAAGGATTGGTGTATGTTGTTTTAAATCGTCCGCAAACTTCTCTTGGGATACCGATGAAGAATTTGGAGTAAGATCATTCACAAACAGGACGAACAACAATGGGCCCAAAACCGAACCCTGTGGTACTCCACTAATAACATTGCATTTGGCGGAACTAACTCCCCCAAGTTTAACTTGTTGGGTGCGATTAACGAGGAAAGCAGAAATCCAGTTTAGAATATAATCTCTAAACCCAATAGCCGAAAGTTTGGAGATTAGCTTTGTGTGCACCACAGATTCAAAAGCCTTTTTAAAGTCGTAAAAAATGACGTCTGTTCCAACACCAATGTCCATGGACTCTGACCACTTGTCCAAAGCGAGCAAAAGTTGATGGGTAGTTGATCTGCCCGACCTGAAACCAAACTGGTCATCGAGAATGATGTTAAAGCGATCAGTAAAGGTTAACATATATGATTTAATTATGGTCTCCATGACTTTACAGGGCACCGTAGTTAGTGCAATAGGTCGGTAGTTTAATGGGTTTGAGGGATTCCCTTTCTTAAAAATAGGGACAATATCCGCTTCAAGCCAGTCCTTTGGCAGAACGCCAGTAGAAAAGGACAAGGAGAAAATTTTTTTGAGAGGATATGTAATATGAACAGCAATTTGTTTGTAGAAAAAAGCTGATAGCTTATCCGGACCGACTGCATGACTAGGTTTGAGGTGATTTAAGACACCTAGGATGTTTAATTCATTGAAGTGCAGATCTTCCCCGGTACAAAAATGTTGGGAGTCAATTAAAGTTGCTGGGATTCGTATATTGTTCCCGTTGTCAGCAATTCCATTCCTGGAAAATTCCTGCATTAAAAGGTTTGCTTTGGTCAGCTCGCAGGCAATTAAATCCCCATTAACATTAAATGGTGGAATTGTGCGATTTATGTTTGTTTTTTTCCTGTAGAAGCGATACAAGGCACTCAGGTTACCTTCCTGCAGTACCCGCTTTTCAGCAGAGCGGCATACATCCATGACCAGTGCAGCATATTGTTTTTTACACGTGGCATATGAACGCTTCAATTCCAAGGTAGGATTTAATTTCAATTGGTGCCAAAGTTTGAGTTTTACCTTGTTAAGTTTGGTAACTTCACGATTTTGTTCATTGCAGCGTTTAGTCTTCCGTTGACGGTTGAAAGTGCTTCGCTCCTTAAGTGCAACGATTGTATTGTGAAATGCAGCCCACGCCTGATCGGCGGTGTCGCAGCCAAGGAGAACAGAATCCCAGTCAAGTTCAGCCAGGCAAGACCGCAACTTCACAAAATCAATTCCAGGAGTCGGACAACTCCTTGTTGTCTGCTCAAAATTAGTAGTTTTAAAAAAGACCATGTTGTGGTCGCTGGTGCCCAATTCGGGACCCACTTCCACATCGAAGATGGTGCGAACATCGTCAACCAGGATAAGGTCGAGAATACTAGTCCCCCTAGATGGGGAAGTAACAAGTTGTGTCATTCCAAGTTCCGAGACAACGTCAAGGAACTTTTCATGCACGCGGCTAGTTGCACCATCCAAGGACCAATCGATACTTGTCTGGTTAAAATCGCCCAACACAATATTTGTGTACATATTATCTGAGCAGGTTTTAAAAAAGTTCAACATATAGTCGATTTGTTCCTCGTTATTACCATCTGGCAAATAACCAAGGATAAAATTCAATTTTGCTCTGGGAAGACGTAAAGACATTGCCTCAGCATTTTCAGCACAACGAAAGAGTAAGACCGAAATGTTACGTTTAAATACTAAGGCGACTCCCCCGCCCCTCGACCCACGATCTCTACGAATGACAGAATATGGGTGGTTGTTTGTAATCATAGCGTCAGTTACAGAATTAACAAGCCACGTCTCAGTTAAAAAAAAAAGGTCGAATTTGAGAGTTGATAAAAAACAGTGAAAAGCCGGCAAATTTTTCACGATGCTGCGACAATTTAACAGCACACACATTAGGGGTTTTTTGGCGTCACAACCCTGAGTAAATGCAGGATAGTCCGGGATTGAGGCAGTACACCAGCTCTTTGTCGATTGTGGCATGTAAAAGAACCTAGGAATTTCCGATGGGTTTTACCTAGCAAAATTATCTCTCTCTCCTTCTGTCGCCATGGCTACGACTAGGTGCGTGTCAAAAAGCTAAAGCTAAAATACACCCACCATCAGTAGATTCAGATGACATAAGAAATCAGATGATTTAGTTGACATCGGATTAAGAAGACATACTGCTCCAAGAAATTTATTACAAAAAAAAATTATATTTTTCTTTTCTTTTAAATCACCAAAGTGACTTGCACAACGAAGATGTTACTTACTTTTTTATTTTTTTTTATTTTTTCCTACTTGGTATTCTTTTTTAAAGTTTCTTTTGAGGAGATCAGTATTATTGTTTTCTCAAGGAAATTTAGTTGAAAAAATAATGTATTCACTAGTATATACTTTCACAGCTATTTATGGCATCGTTGCATCGAAAAGTAACCTGTAAATGGTTGCGCCTATAAAAAGAGACTAGAAAATATTTCTTCTCAAATCGTGTGGCGTACCCCTGGAACAGCTTATCATCGGAGGTGGTGGATTCTGCGAACTTACAAGTTTTTAGACAACGTCTTAGAAGGACCGATCTTGCAAGATTTAAAAAATGTTTTTAATATGTTTTTGTTTTTACTCTGTTTTTAATATTTTTTTTTAATGTTTTATGTATATTACAATTGCTCCTCTTTTAGTCATATAATTGGTTGTATGTATCTTATTTCTCTTTTATCTAATGTATGAATATTATCCTTTTAATGAAGGACAGGTGTTAGCGGACAGGTGTTAGTCCCTTCATGTTTTCCATTTTCCTCTTTTTGGAAATAAATATCTTTACTCTTACTCAAATATTTTCTCTAACAATCTTCTTTTTAGTCTTCCGTACAGCCGAAACGGCTGGGAAGACAAAATAGCAACGACTTTATCCGTTCATCCGTCGTCTTTTTCTCTGGTAGTCAAGCGGACTTTAAAAAACACGGCATATTAAAACATGGTTGCTTCCTTCTAGCTCATAGATTTTCTCAACGTAACTCAATGAGATAATTGTCGTTTCTTTCTTTCTCAGAATAGTGTATCTTCTATTCTTACAGGGCCAATCTTTAATGCAGATTATTTAATGCATACTAATCTTGCAGGCCAATCTTTAATGCAGACTAATCTTTAATGCAATCTTTAATGCAGACTTCGTTAGCGTATGCGATTGTTCTTTCCACGAACCAATTTCAAGCAGCTTTCAGTCCATTAACGCGGTAACAATCAAATAATGGACGCTGCAGAGAATTGTAACGTTTTCTACAAATGGTCAATTTAGGCTTTGACGTAATACACGTCATCCAAAATATGTTTGGGATGGCAGGACGCACAAAAAATAATGCAAAACATAAAGAATATATTTACTTGTTAGACACTAAAGACGAGAAAATATTGCCGTATGTTGATGGATGAAGTCTCTGATGCATTTCCCACATGACCCATGTAAAAGCTGTCCCATATGACCCAGTGACCCACATACCCATGGATCATTTCCATCCCTGAACCGAACTCAAACCATGTCTTGTAGGTGTAGAGAAGAGAATGTTTGGGAATTACTACGACAGTTTTACCACGAGTTGTTCTCCTTATTTCCTTTCGTGTTTTTCGTCTTTCTCTCTCTCTATCTCGTCTTAGCCGAGTGGAGGTGTCGAGCCGGCAGGCACACGTCGTTTGGAACATTCCCAGAGCACCCATTAGTGGGTTTGCGAAGCATCGGGGTCCTTGTTCGCAGCGTCTGGTGCTCATCCATTGTGGGTCGGCGAAGGACGGGAACCAAAGCGGTGACAGGTTGCCTGTGTCACTTGGGTGTCGAGTGACATTAATTACGGGCAGACAAGACGAAGCCAGTTGCCAACTCTTTACAGCTTTAACGTTGTGTGTTCCTCTGGTTTTTCTCGTCGTGTGTCGTAGCCACCAACCAGACTTGACAACCCCCCTTCCTCCTTTTTTCTTTCGTTTTCGGCTTAACAAGTGATGTGACGGTCGGGTGATAATCACTGCCTTGTTTGTGCTGTTCTTCGTGTAGGTCGCGGTCGATGTTAAGGAACTTGAAGTGACGGGTCTCAGATGTTGTCTAATTTACTTGCACAATCTCATAAAGGGAATTAAGTTGTCTCACCACTACAGAGTACGTTTGTACGGATTCTGAACAATGCTGCACGCTATTTTCTATTGGTCGGAACTCTCTTGGGGATATCAGGACGTCGTCCAATTAATGCGTTCTCATCCACAGAGGATATAGTCAGGTCTCCTATATAGTGTGAGTTTTTAACCAGTCTTAGGTCCTTTTTTGCGTAAGCTTTTTAATCTTGATTTTTACATTTAGTGTGCGTGTTACTGTGGTAGGTTACACCACTCGGGGGGGGGGGGGGCAGAACTCTCGACGAGTTGTATCTTTATTTAACAAAATTTTTCTCCCTTTTGGGCTGTGTCCTCCCTTGTTTGGCCAGTCTCCCCCCCCCCTCCCCCCGCATTCCTATGCTGGGGCTATGCGCCCTGGTGTGGGGTTAGATGGTCCTCTTGAAATTTAGGCAGGCATGGCATCCAGTGATGAAAGTCTGTGGTGATGTTCGGCAGCGCAGGTACTGTTTGATATGTGGTGGTGAACGGTACTTTGTTCAGGTGGTTCCAGTTTTCTATGTTCGGTTGTGAATAGTTTGTATGTAGTTTTTGTAGAGTGAGCGGATGGCTTGGAGATCTTTAAGCTCAATAAATATTCAGTTCTATGTGTCGTTGGTTATCCTATGCACATGCTCGCGGACAACAATGCGAACGATACGTATGTGGGATAACTTGGATATCACGATTGAAACTTTCTGTGTTTCTGTGAACAATACACTCATGTCCGTTTGATGTTTACCGTTTTTCCTCCCTGGTTTTGCCAGCAAACCCTCCCCCCCTCCCCCCAAAAAAAATAATAATAATATTTTTTTTTTGTATGTGCACTACTTTCGACTACAGTCCCCCTCCCTCTGCAAAGAGTTGCATGTCCATTTAAAAATGCCCTGCTAAATAAGAGCTGCGCATAGATTGGATCGGTTGTAAGATACAGATGCAGAAAATCTCTACGTTACTTAAATCTACCATATCCATTGTCCTCAGAAAGTTATGGATATATGAGTTGGGTTTATTTTCGGCTGTAGTTAAAAAGGGGGGAGGGAAGGGAAACAAGGTACACACATCCACCAGGCCTAAAAGCTACTCACGCATGGATGAGGGTCGCATGAAACTGCAATACGAAAACTAATTTTTAAACGCAGCTTGGAATAAAAGGATTACAAATTCCTTAGTTCTCTACCTCGAGCTACTCCGTAATATCAGGTACATTGCTATTAATATGGATGCGCTTGTTTTTTTCCCGGTTGTGAACCCCTGCCACTTAGGACAACAACGCTTTCGATCTTGCATCCGCTTGGTTCGGAGACCAAGCCTCTAACATTTCATTTGTGCTTTACTCGTTTCACACGGGTTCCTAGGAACCCTCATGAAACTCAAAGCGATTCACGACGGTTCCCTAAGCACCTTAGTGAAATAGCAAAGCACAACAGAAATGTTAGAGGCTTGGTCTCTGCACCTAGAGGACGCGAGATGGACTAGCTTTGCCGACCTAAGAACACATGGGCCTTTAAAAAAGGGCCCTTATTCTGGGCGTTCGTTTCACCAGCGCAAGAAAGTGTACCGTTGTTGCAAAACTATAATGCGTGGTTGTCCAAAAGGGGTGACAAACAAAAAATTTTCAGTTCTGACGACAGTCTAGCAGTCAGCATTTGGATTGACTGTATAGTGCTGAAAGTTCGAGTTGAACTTAGTTTACCCACTTTCACAAACAACTGCCGCTTCCTGTATAAAAATAAAACAAACAAAAAAAAAAAGGGGGAAAAAACGCGGAGATGTCAAATTTGTCCTGCAGAACAGGGAAGGTGATAAAGTAGTCTGCGGCTCGAGGCGATTGTAAAATTTTTTTGGGCTGTCGTATGACCAACAATAATAATAAAAAAAAATACAGATATTGAGTTTTGAAATGACGCGTCATCGTATCTTCACAGAGGTAGAAGAGCGCGGGAGGGGGTTAGGGGGTAGGGAGTGACTGGGATAAAGAAGATGTTAAATGTAAAGAAAAAAAAATAGAAATAAAAAGAAAAACGGACCTATTCCAGGAGACGTTTGTCCCCTGCGGTCATCGACTAAAGTGGGGGTGGACGTGGGAGTATAAACGTCAAGTTTAAAGTCGATGGACAATCAGTCGTTGATGTTGGCACCAGCGCCGACGGGAATGATAAAAAAAAAATAAAAATAAAATAAATGCTGAGTCAACGGAGACCGGGACGCGACAGCGAATAAAGAAAAAAAAAAATGTAAGACCAAAAAAGTCTTTAATTCGATTGAGAATATTGACAGTAAACGTGGAAACTGTGTCTTTCGAAATTTTGGGTAACGTCGGTAGGTGGTGGTGTACTGACTGGTCATTCAAGATTGGACATCTGCCGGATTGAAAGACTGGATCCAGTATACTTTTCAAGCGACTTAGGCCCGTATTCTTAACGCTGACTAAAACTCGTACTTGACTTGAAATGACGTCACACCTATTTAGTGCCATTCACCACCAGAACTTTGTTTGGATACATTTGGAAGAAATCGGTTGGTGAATGGCACTTAATAGGTGTGACGTCATTTGAGAAATGACGTCACACCTATTAAGTGCCATTCACCACCCGATTTCTTCCAAATGTATCCAAAAGAAGTTCTGGTGGTGAATGGCACTAAATAGGTGTGACGTCATTTCAAGTCAAGTACGAGTTTTAGTCAGCGTTCAGAATACGGGCCTAAGCCCTTTCCTGACCATGCCGAACCGGATGCTTTGTAATAGTTGGGTCAGTCGCGGGATTCGAACCTGCATTCACTGGGTTTGGAGACGAAGATGCTTATCACTGATCTGCTACTGCTCGCTTTACTCTGGGTCCCCGGGAACCCCTTACGAAGCTCGCGTTGCGCGTTGGTCGTCCAATATATTGGACATTGGGCTGTAAAAGGTTAAAAGTGTGTGCCTGCCATTTTCTGTATGCAAATGTTGTAAAGAATATTTTTACCGCGTAGGAAGCAGCAAAAGTAGGAAGAGTCCTTTTAAATAGTGCCTCAATTAAGCTGGGCGCAAAGGGTGCAAGTCACACGGATCCAGGAGCCAACGGAGCCCAAAATTACAAGCATGGGCTCACATTTTTACGTAAAACTACTACAAAATATGCTACAACATTGAACCCATCATTGCTAGTGTTAGGGGCGCTATACTTTACCCTTGCACCCCCCCCCCTTTGGGAAAGGCTAGTTGTGATACTGCTTTTGAGGTGATCTAAACGGTGGAATACAACAGCATAGGTGCTCAATTAATGACTACAGCTCACTTCCAGACTAAAAGTGAACAAATAAATACTAAAACTCTAACGAAGCAAACAGATTCCATTAAAGGCTTAACTGGTATTGTGAAAATGTTGACAAATAACCTCGAAACGTCGTGCTTTTTGTATGTTTATGCACTGCTTGGCTTTTTTATTCTTATATCATTATAGTGCTTGTTTGCTTCATACATAGGCAACATAATCGCTAGCTCAAATTAAACAAAAATGTCATCCCCATAACAAAACTAGGCCTCGTTAGGGACCGGTCATTATTTATCGCCGGGGGGGGGGGGGGAAGAAATTGGGGGGGGGGGGGGAGTGATCATGAAGGTTTTGGACCCTCTCGAGGGGGGGTTCATAAAGTTTTCAGGTCCCGTGAAGAGGGGGCCCGGGAATCAAAAACGCACTGACCTTCTGGAAGAAAAAGTCATTTATGGACTTCAAAAATGACACTTTCAGCAGTCAAGATTTCTAAAAAAAAAAAGCCTCAGCTTCTGGGGGGCAAGCCCCCTCCCCCAGACCACACATGATGTGAGTGTTACAAGGTTTTGAAGCTATTAGTGCCATTTTTTTTAAGTCTAGTTTTTACAAAAATATTTGTAGAAAAGCATTGGCACCTGGTTTTCTTGACTTTTTCGGTTTTTCATGTGCTGACTATGTTACGGATGTGGGCATAGAAGCAGACAGTCGATCATCATACTTATTGTATGAATCTCGACAAGAGATTGGTGTAAGGAACATTTTATAGAACATTTTTAATCCAACATGCTTTTCACGTTTCCTTACAACTAACGGTAACTATCGGTTTGGCGAGCTACTTACTTAGTTTGGCTACAGCACTAATCTTGGCTACAGGAATCATCTGGAGACTGTCTCAATGGCATATTTTTTTTTTTGGGGGGGGGATAATCGCATTAATTTCGAACCTAGAGCTGGGGAGAGAGTCAAAATTTGTTTCAGTTTTTATTCAGGGTCATCGAAAATTTTGCAATCACATTTTCATTTCCTTCGCCCCTTTCCCCCTCTCCCTTCCCCCCCCCCCCCCGGCCACCAATAATGACCTGTCCCTTACACCTATTGGGTTCGTCAACATTTTACTCAGGTGTACGGGCACAAGTAAAAATAATAAATACATAAATACGTAAAACATTCCAGATGGTAACTGTAGCTCTTTACCCCACCACTGGTAGAGTGAATAAACTTTTAGTTATAACAAATAGAATTGTCGATAGTTCGTTTCAAACTTTAGGTTCGGATGCTATACAAATTTTCTCCGTGTTGTTGCTTTTTTTTTTTAAAGTTTTAACTCTTCAACGCATTGTCGCCTCATATTGCGCATTGATTTATAGTTTGTATTTAGTATTTTATCTCGTCCTCTGAAGGACTGTCACGTTAGCGTTAGCTTGCGCTAGTTTTTTGACATCTTCATTCACGAGTGGCTGGATTTGGCACAGTTTTTGACACATATTATCAGTACAGTTCGACGAAAAAAAAATATTACTAGACGTTACGACAAAGCAGCACGGGCAGCACACATGGTGTTATAGCGCTGAAGTTATAGAATTATGGGTTTATGTCACTGCATGACATGAAATCGCTAAATAACTACTAATTGTTACTCAGCAATGGAAAGCAAAGCCTGGGAAGAAATCAACCAAGTTTGGTTTTCATTATGTACAACAATTTTCACCAAACGTGCGGCGACGTTCATATATCCGCTTTTTTGTACGCTACGATGATAGTTCTCGAAAACCAACACTTCTCTCCCCCCCCCCCCCCCCCCTGCCCCCCCCTTTTTAAAGTTTTTATGTGATATGCCTTTCGTAAACTAAATAACGATTATTACCAAAACTTTTGGGGAGGGGGGGGGGGGGTTGTAGGGAGGATAACGCGAAAATTATGGACGGACGAGTCGGAAGAGAGGACTTTTCCCCCCTCCCCCCACCCAACATTTTCCCCCCTAACATACTCCCTCTCCACCTCTGGCAAATCAAACTATCCTGGCGTGCTGTCCTCTGTGCCTTCACAGTAGAAACATTATTCGGACAGAGACCACTAACTCTATTTATTAATGACTGAGTTTCCAGGGCAGCTGGTCAGCTGGAGGGTGGACAGCAGCACTGTTGTCCGAGTGGCCACGGTACACGAGTTATGGATTAAGATTATTAGACGTATGAAAGCTGGACTGCGGTTTTGGGGGTGGGAGGAGCGGGGAAAAAAAGTTGTAATGATGGCAAAATATCATTGTTGTCAAAACTTTTAAGGCAAAAAATAATAATAATAAGTTCCTAACCAGAAGTTAATTTACTTTAGACATCGTTAGCTGCAGCAAAAAAATAGTGACATGAACTGCGTATAGGTATTTCCCGTTATTTACAGGAAACTCCCCCCCCCCCGCCCACGCACACACACCAATACACACAAAACGAAAAACCTTTGTACCGTAATGGTTACTTTTTTACTTTTTAATGGACCTCTTAAAGCTTACCTGTTTTGCCCAAGGTTAAGCTTAGTTTCTTTTCAAATCGTTTTTCTGTGTTTTATTTCCAATTTAAAAATTTTATTTCCCTTTGCTGAAGCTGTCATGAACACTACTTTTTGACATGTTGACGAATTTTTTTGTGGATTTAGTGCACCTGATGACGAAGTGAAAATAACCTCAAAACGTCGTCTTTTTAGTATGTTTGCACACTGCTTGGCTTTTTTATTCTTATATTTACTAAGTAAGTACTCCTTTATATATACGACACCCTGGGGAAAAACCAAACTTGGCCAAATACAGGTATACATAGTACATTCCCTAAGCCACTGAGTGATACAAAATCCACTATTATCTTAGTGCCCTCTGAATGGACTCAGAAAGCAGTGGCGTGTACAGGAGGGGTGCTAGGAGGGCAGTGCCCCTGCCCTTTTCGGAAATTGCCCTTTTTGTAAAAAAAAAAAAAAAAAAAATGGTCTCTTCGTGCCAGCGCTTGAGAAAGAGCCTAAAAGCCTAAAAACGGGAAAAAAAGGCCTGAAAAGGGCAAAAAAGGCTAAGAAAGGGTAAATAGAAAGGTAAAAAAATCCCTAGAAAATAATGTGGCCTTTTACTAAAAGTGCCTCCGTCCTTTCGGGGGTCTTTGCACGCAACTGCTCAGATGAACTGGCTTGGTAGTTATTTCCCTAACACGTTTACGTCACGGTTCCTAAACTCTCCTGATCCCCTTATACAACCCTTGCCTATACAAATAAAATCAACCAAACACTGGATGAAATTCGTAAGGGAGCAATTCCTAGTAATGTGGTAACGAAGTAAGGAAGAACTAGCAATATCGCTCGCTTCGCTTATTCCATTGGCGTCGATCCATGCTTCATGTGATTTCTTTGGTTCCAAGAGCATCACCAAATCGATGTACTGATTGTTTCGACGCAAACTAATTGCAATTGTTGCTCACAGTTCGTTCATCCCATTCTTCAGCACGTCTTCATTTTACGTACATCATTCAAAACGTACGATTTGTTTGTTTGCACGTTTGTACGTCTATTCCTCCAGAAGTAATCCCCTGCGAAGGTGATATATAGATGATATATTGAGAGAGAGCAAAGCGAGACACACATTGAAACTGGTTTACTTTACGTGGAAATCGCTCGCTTTGCTCGCTCAATCCACGCACATCTGTGCTTCAGACACACGAATGTTTGACATCCTATTAAAACCTGGTTGATGGGTATGATTTTGCCATGCATCAAGTCAGTTGATACACAACTAATTTCAAGATCTATGTGTAGTGTGATGCAAAATACGTCTTCCTTTTAGGTTATTTTTTGCGTGCATAGCCTTTTCCAGATCATCTCGCTTCGCTCGAGGAGGTTTGCATGAACTAACTATGACGTCATGAACAAACATCATGAGGGTTAAAAAAAAAGTTTAACGTTCTATTTTTAGGGTCTTTCGCGTATTTGAGAGTCATAATACCAAGTTACAGTGATGAAAATAGGACTATCCGAAGCGCAATTTAATCATCTTTCGTTTGGTCCCATGATTTTAGGTGCTTTGGTTCCAGAGGAATAGAGGTACAAACACACACGCACATCGTACGTCTTTAATGATGTAGATATGAAAGGAAGGGCACGTCAACAAAATGGTTAGTAACGCCCCATACTTCGATAAATGGTGCCTAAACAATACATGACAAGTACAGCGGAAAATCTACAAACAAGTGACTAGTTCAGACGGATGACGGACCGTATTTTGCACTAATTCATTTATTATCGTGGCTTTTAGGAGAGGGCACAGCAACCGCCGCCACCCCCCCCCCGGTGGAATATAAATATTAGTTAGCATTGTTCTTTCTGTTTCCAAAAATGTCTTAAAGGTGCATTCCTCCCGCTTGCTTTCCTTCATGTACAGCTCAGTTTTGAAACATTGCTTCAGACGCGTGTAAATGTTGCAAAGGCATTCATTTCCTATTTCCCCTCGCGAGGAACGGTTTTGCTACATTCACTCTCACCTATGTAAATGTTGCAAGAAGCTGTTTCGCTCAGGATGCTCGAATATAGCGAGGAGGCATGTCCATTTAAGTTCAAAATGGAGCTGGGTCACCTGTAAAAGCATTAGGTTACTTCTGACGACGTAGTCTAAGTCTGAAATTTATTAATTTTTTAATTAATAAACAATGCCTTGTTGTTTCTGATTTATGGAAACTCCTAACCATCCTAGAATATGCAATGGGTAAAAAAAAAAGCAGAATGAATGTGCGGGCGGGCGGGCTCTCACACATCCTGGGTTTTTGACGGTTACCTTAGCAATTAGCCTGCAGGTGTAAAAGGAGACGCTGTCGGTTCCATGAGCCACTCCTTTTTCCTTCATAAGATGTACATTTTACGTTCTTTTAGTGAAGTTAATTGAAAAATATTTGTGTGGGTCTGTCAGATTTGAATTACGATTGTGCCATGGAATCTTAAAGGCTGGGTGGGTTTAAGGTCAAAGAGAAAGGGTTAAAGACATGAGGGATTTATTGTCGGTGAGCTTGCTCGTGACATACGGCCGACATTGAGAAAAACATGGAGATAGAATTAGTTTAGTCATGACTTTTAGCAACCTGGGCGTGAGACAAACGTCGCACACGAAAATGTAAGAAAAAGTATAGGTGTAGTCCTAATACCAGGTGACAGTGCCGCAACTAGCTTTTTCCAAGACGGGCGCAAGGGCAAAATTTTGGACCCCTGCTCAACTAGGCAATTTGAGGACAAAAGGGCCTCCTATCCCATACCACACAATACACGAATTCTGTCACTTTTGGGCCCCCGACTCGTAAATTTTCGGCCCCGTACTACCTGGACCTGGGTGCATTGCAACCCTATGCACTACCCCTAATTGTGGTACTGCCAGGTGACGAGCTTATTATTTCTTAAATCGGTCAGCAAGTGTGAGGATTTTTCGATTATGTTTTTGAGCGACATTGTCGGTTCTAACTGGCCTCTTAAACCGGAATTTGAAAAACCCGAGTTCTGCAAGACTAAACTCGTATATTCAATTGGCCTACCGTCTGCTATTTCACCAAAAAGGCCTGCCGCTGGAGGTTTGTTACTTGACTTTGAACTCTCTTATTTGTCTGTCTGCTTATGGCCAGGCGATTTCTTCAGACTTGTTGCAGGGGATTTCTGTCAAACTGTTTATCAACTCTCTATCTGTGTGTTTTTTTTTTGGAACTTAACTTTTAAACTGCTTATCAACTCTGTTTTCAGGCGATTTTTTTTCAAACTGGGGCTTATCAACTCTCTATCAGTCTGTATGTTTTTTTCAGGCGATTTCTTTCAAATTGCCCATCAACTCAATCGAGCTATCTGTTTTGTCAGGTGATTTCTTTCAAACTGTTTATCAACTCTCTATTGGTCTGTATGTTTTTTTTCAGTTGATTTCTTTCAAACTGTTTATCACCTCTCTATCGGTCTATCTGTGTTTTCTGCCGATTTCT
>JAHWFP010209751.1:236516-268642 GCA_023313725.1 Lithobius niger
CAACACGGATATTAGCAGGGAATGAGTCAAACTGTCACCAACAGTGGTGCGTTTGGTTCGCTCTGTTTGGTCGTTTAGGAAGGTACCGATGGTGGCACTGAAACCAAAATAACAAGGTTGCAAATGCTGGCAAATAGTTGTTAACAGCGTAGTATCAAATGTTTAGATGTAATCGTTTAAACTGTGGGAAAATAAAAATAAAATACGATAAAAATACATCTGAACTAACACAGTTACTTACAGTGATCAAAAGTAACCATTGCAGTGACCAACGTCGTGAAGGAAGGCAGAGGAGTGATAAGGGAGTATAGGCAGGAACCGGAAGAAACATAAGTTTCACTGAGGAAGATTGGACGACTATGAGTGTTGGGCAGATGGGTGGAAACAATCGAACAAGGTGAAAAGACACAGAGCTACGAAAAGAAAGTAGAAAGGGGAGGAAGAAAAAGGTTAGTGGAGCGGGGGAGAGCAGAACGGGTCGAACAGTGCTGTACAAATCTATTTCTGAACTTTCCAATATTTGGAGACTGGTTATTTATGACCTGGGGAGGGGGATTAAAAGAAAATGTGATCATCAAATTACGATGACCCCCTCCGCGCCCTTCAAGAACCTAAAAACATCTTTGACCAACCCCCTCCCCTCCCCTCCTCACTTAATCAAGCTCTAAAAATAATCTGACCCTTCCCCTGTATATGCTATTCGTACGACTACTTAGACGGCCTGTAGATGATTTCCTGTAGCCAAGTTAAATAAGTAGCAGTCCCCCACCGACAAGTTGTCACGCATTTGTAAGGAAAACTTGTCTATGATTTGACGAAAGGACAAGGTTGGGTTTAAAATGTTCTAGATGTTTTATAATTTAAATCCCTTTTGTAGCGAGATTCATACACGAAATGATAAACGCAGTTTTCTCGTATGTTCTCAACCACGACACGGTCAACCCATCTGAAAGAGGGCCCCGCACTGAGCGGCCAGTGGTCGTGACGGCCAAAAAACACGGCGACGTGCCGCGCGGCTACGTCCGTTCTTCAGTGCTAATTCTCGGTCACGTGGTGAAAAATAAACTCGGAGCAAGTAGGGCCCCCGCGCACACAGTGGCCAAGCCGCGCGGCGAGGTCGCTGCGGCCAACGAGAATGCTTACGGTGTATGTAGCAATGTGCACCTGTCGCCGCGGCCACTGGGATTCTGGGCGGCGTGCAGGCGGCCACAGGGCGACCATGCTTGCTCCGGGTTCATTTTTGACCACGTGATCGAGAATTATCAATGAAAAACGGACGTGGCCGCGTGGCACGTCGCCGTGTTATTTTTTTTTTTTGGCACCACGACAATTGGCCTCTAAAGCCGCCCGCACACTGAGTGACTTGGCCACGCGGTGCGCGGGGTCCCTTAAGAAGCCAAGGCGCTTGGGTGCAAGGCTTTTCTAGAAGGTTTATTGAAACCTTCAACAGTGCGCGGGCGGCTTAAGTGTGCGGGCGCCGGTATGGTCACCCTGTGACCGCCTGCACGCCGCCCGGGATCCCAGTGGGCGCGGCGACAGGTTGACCGCCGCGGCCAAGTGCACGTTGCTGCATACACTGTAAGCATTCTCGTTGGCCGCAGCGACCTGGCCGCTGGGTGCGCGGGGTCCCTTAAGAAGCCAAGGCGCTTGGGTACAAGGCTTTTCTAGAAGGTTTATTGAAAAGCTATACACGCAATCTAGTTTTAAAACTAACAACTTTAAAACCTCGTAAAACCTACAATGAGAGTGGAAGAGAGGGTTATGAAGCTAAGATGATTTTGGAAGTTTGACTGATGGAAGTGTCATGTTTCAAGTCCAGCTTTGTCGTAGTTTTTTCGTGGCCCTATCTTTACAGGATATCTGAAGAAGAAGATTACTGAAGATTTAATGAGCCTAAAAGCCTATTACACTTATCGCTCAATACTACAAAACTAACTTAACCTAACCTAACAACCAGACCACCATCCACTCACAACGATAACAATTTCACCACTCTGACCCATCATAGCACCTCTCCCCACACCCCCGTTAAACAGCATCGGCACAAAGCCGGGTTCAACCTGGACCGCACAAGGGAGCGAACACCATGGAAGGGACTGCGAAACCACCTTAGACTCCGAAACGTTGCCTGGCCTTGCAAAAACCTAAGACCCGGTACAGCAAACATTGTCCTGGCCCTACGAATGGCGGAACCCCAAGAACAGCACGGAGTGGGTTTCCTCCCCCAACCCATGTCCCAAATCGGCAGAACCGGTCCCAACGAGGGCACTCCGACAAAAAGTGTTCAACAGTCTCATCACCACCCCCACACTCGCACCTGGCCGTCCTTGCCCAACCGAGTCGAGCCAGGTGTGCCCCCAGTTGTGCGTGACCCGTGCGTAAACGTGAGACCAAGCCCGCACCACGCCGAGAAAGGTTGTTCAGGAGCCTCGGAATGTCAGTAGTGGGGTGCACCCCAAACAAGTGACGACCAGTAGATCCTAACTGCCAGTCGGCACTCCACTCCTCCCCCAAAACCCTACTGATCACCGGACGTAGGTTTCTGGGCCCTACGGCAAAGCAAACCCTTCCCTCCACCCCACCCAGGCCCCTCTTTGCAAGATCGTCGGCCAGCTCATTAACTAACACCCCCGTGTGGCCTCTCACCCACCCGATTGAGACTGCTAGGCCTTGCAAGCCCGCAGTGAAGATCTTCCAGCCAATCTCAAGGGCAATTGGGTGCGAGCACTGCAAGGTACGGAAACACTGACCAAGAAAACCAATACACGACCGGGAGTCCGTCATGACGCGGAACTCCCGTAAACCGAGTTCGATCCCAATGTCCAACGCCACCGAAATAGCAACCATCTCCCCGACAAATGCCGACGGGAGAGCCTCGAGCACACCAGAATACTCTATCTTGAGGTCTGGGATGCACACCCCGACTCCTCCCCGAAAACCTTCAGGCTGGAAAGAGGCATCGCTGTACACAAGGGTACAAAGTGACGTGCAGCCCCTCAGAGTCTTAGGCCCCGACAGAGCTGCCACTGCAGCACCACCCCAGACCCAGGGGGCTGGGGGGTGCACCAAACACGGAGGCTGGAAGCCACTCAACCCCCTCCACTGGAGAAGGGAGGCTCCTGCCCCCTGAGCACCCAGCATGTCACGAACAGCTTGCGACAATATCATATAATCATAAAGGAGACGCCCCAGGGCGTCTGACTGACCCCTGGCCAATGCACGATGACACAACCTCACCAGCAGCTCCTTAGCCCGCACAGAGACGGGGGACTCTTCTGCCTCGACATGTAGTGCGTTAATAGGGGTAGATGGCAGGCATCCAGTGACCACCCGAAGCCCCTCATTGAGCGCTACCTGAACTGCCCCAAGGGCTTGCCGAGAACCCACCAGAATCGGGACGTGAAAGTCAGCACATGCGCGTATATAAACCCGGTAAAAGGATACCATAGTACCTCGCCTTGCCACCGACTTGTTGTTTGCCAAGGACTTCTGCACTCCCAGGCGAGCAGCAATATTCTTTTGATCGCGGCCACCTCAAGCACCCAGCGCAGTTGAGGGTCCAGCCAGTAGCCCAAATACCGCACCTTATCAACCGATCTGACCAAAATGCTATCCACTGTGATTTCACCCCCACACGGATGACCCCGGTGAAACACCATGAGTTCGGTTTTTGCACCAGACAGTTGCAACCCTCTGACACCTAAAGCCCTTGATGCGCCACCTACAGCAGCCTCCAGAGCAGCAAGAACCGCCGGGAGATCCTCACCAGCAAGCCATACAGCCACATCGTCAGCATACGCGACGACATTGACAGCCTGACCCAATTCCAGAACCACAGAGTTGATCACAACTGCGAACAGGATCGGGCTCAGGCAACTTCCCTGGGGCAAGCCCCTAACATCCGACCATGCATCACCCACTCTAGTCGCGAACCCGCGCATTCCCAAAACAGCCAGAATCACCGCACGCAGCTTTTTACTGACCCCCAATTCGCTTAGGGCGAACCCCATCCACGCTATATCAACCATATCGTACGCCGCCTTAATATCCAGAAACACCGCAACCGCAAAGCTGCCATGCAGCCATGCCTCGCGGATGCCGGACTCCAGGAACATCATAGCGTCCTGAGCCCCCCGGTGCTTCCGGAACCCAAACTGGGTGCCGCACAGCCCCCGAGACCCCTCAACCTGCCATACCAGACGACAAGCAAGCATTCTCTCATAAACCTTCCGTGCGCACGAGAAGAGGGCGATAGGCCTGTAACTGCTGACCGCAGACCTGACCTTCCCCCTACCCAGCACAGGAGTCAAGACAGAGAACAGCCACGAAGGCGGGACTGGGGCCCCGTCAAACCGGCTCTGATAAAAATCCAACAACTCCTCTCGGCCTGCCTCGGTCAGATTCTGAAGAGTACTGTAAGTAATGCCATCAACGCCCGCAGCACTGTCCGTGCGACAGGCAGCCAGCGCTGCTGCGAGCTCAACCAGTTCAAATGGGGCATCTGCCCCACCATCCCCACATGACTCCTCTCCACCAAACGAAGGAGGGGCGGGGCCTTTTGGGGAGTCGTACACACCTGCAAAATTTACATTGAAGGCCTCTGCCATCTGTGGGCCCCGTAGCACCTCACCTGATTGACCGAACACCCACGCCACAGTGGTGCAAACATCTTGAGGGCGAACCATGGCCCAAACCTGCGACAGTGGCAGCCCCTGAGACACCCTATCACACAATCTGCTGCCATACTGGGCCTTTTCTCTGCGGAGAAGAAACCTAGTTTCCTGAGCCACCCCAACATACTCCAGCCACTTCTGGTCAGAGCGAACCCTAAGAAACCGTTGCCAGGCACGACGCCTGTCCCGGACAGCCACAACACACACCTGAGTCCACCACACCGGCACTACTCTACCTCTTCCCGCCTGTCGGCACAAATGCTTACGATTCCTTTTCTTAACCCCCCACTCTTTCACCCAGGAGCCGAAATCTCCGTCCTCCACCACCGGATGGACTGAGCGACACACCCGATCCAGCACCCTTCTACCCCCTCCCCACCTCAAAGCCACAGGAAAATGGTCGCTTTCCCGCAGGTCCGTCGACACTTCAAAAGAAAACCCTGAAGCCAAACAACTGGTACAAAGAAACATGTCCAAAATGGACTCCTGAACAACCCCTCTGTGATTCCTCACAAACGTCGGAGTTCCGTTCTGTACCACGGCAAGGCCCTAGGTATCCAAGGAGCCAGATATCACTCGACCCCGAGTATCACACTTATTGCTACCCCAGACCCAGTGATGAGCATTAAAGTCGCCCCCAAGCACCACTGGGCCGGGAAGTGCACGCACCCACCCTTCCCACTCCAGTCGAGTGATACGACCAACAATATGAACTATATCCACTGTGACCCAACCACCTCCTTCCCACACCCTTACCACACATGCATCAACTCATCACCAGGGGGAAACAGGAAGCGGAGCAACCATAGGAACCCAATCTCTGGCATAAAGCCACACTTCCGAAGGACCTGGGCCCGCCACCCCCACAAATCCACTCAAACCAGGTGTTACCCCAATCGGCAGCCTCGTTTCCACAAACCCTAAAATATCCACCTTGGAACTTAACATCTCAATATCCTCTCCCTTGTTCATCGCTCCCCGTACGTTCCAAGCACACAAAGTATTGAAGTTAAATCCGATGGGGGGGGGGACCCCGGCTTGGACCCGGGGAGACCTGAACCACCAACAGTTCATTTTCCCCCTCCTGGGAACTACCACTCGAACATGCATCATTAACGGTGCTAGGAACCAAACAGCTACACAAAAGTACACCACTTAACTCGGCATTGGCACTTTCGGGGCTACCTGAAAAATCACTATCCCCGGTCATCTCTCCACATACACTAGCCCAACGAACACTCTGTTCAGGCTCTAAAACGCCACTGACAGCATTGTCCTCACCCAAAGCACCACTGACACACTGTACACACTAGTGCTGCAGAACACTCCATGCCAACACAGCTAGAGGACCCCTCCTCTTCACCTTGCACCAACTCTATCTCACCTAACACCAGCTCCCTCTCCTCTCCATTAAGCACTAAATGCATGCCTTGCGCCTCATCCGGAACATCCAGGGGTAAGAACCGGTTTTGTTCCACAGCCACAACTTTCACGTGTGGCGGTGATGACGCCAAAGCCGACCTTGATGCCGATGCCTTCCTCCTCCTTGATCGTCGCTGCGTTGACCATTTGCCAGTCAAATCATGTTCAGTAGCACTCTCCTTCTGACCATCCACCCCAGACACACAATCCTCAACCAAAGCGACCACAGGCGGCGCACTGGGGACTGGGGCAAGGTGCTCGCACAACATCCCACGCGGCTTCGCCACTCCACACTCCGCGCAATATCGGGCCGTGCACATCCGCCTCACGTGACCTCGGATTTTGCATCTCAGGCAACGAGGTGGCCTGTCAAAGAACGAGAGCAGTCCTGGAATCCCTAACACCTTCACCTCATCTGGCACTTCGTCCAGTACAACACTATCGCGCAGCCGCAGCACACCGCAGCGCACACCAGTACGGCAATGCCGGAGCCCTTTCATTCCGTGAAATTCATGGGTAAAACTGACGACCTCACCATATTCTCGTAAAGCACTGGCAATAGCTGCATCAGGCACGTCCAGGGGTAGCCAATGGAGTTGGGGGGGGGAGGGGGGATATCTCCCTATCTCCCTGGCAATAATGAACGATCCCTTTAGGACCCGTGCGTGTTAGTTTCATGCAGCACTGCAAGCATGCACAGACAGTTGTGTTACGAGCTAATAATGGAAACAATACGCAATAACTCTTACTGTATACCCAAGCATGATTGATTATCTCGCAATGTTTCTTTAAAAATTCTCTTGCTGAAGATTTAACACTATAACGGACAGTAAGTGGCGTAAGGTAGAATAGAATCCCGTATTCGTTTGTAACAAGCCACCTTTAAACCGCTTAGATCACAACTCGTCCAGATTTGGTTGTCTGGACCAGTCGCCTTCATCACGTCCGTGCGGTCATTTCTGACTTATCCAACTACCCCCTCTCCCTCCCTTCCCTTTTGTCCACCTGCGAACGGATTGTATTTAAAGCTGACTGTCGTACGATTGAGCTTGATGGCACCTACAACAGTAATACATGGGCCATATACGGACTGGTCCTGCGTTCGGTTGATCGCTTATCCCTCGAAATAGCTGCCAAAAAATGGAATTCTGCAGCTGGCGTCAGTTTGTTGTTTACTGACTTTAATTCATACCTACCCAAAACCAAAACTTATGTATGAGAAGCCGCCAAGTTTCCAAATAGGGTCCGCCTTTGGAAGGAGTGATATCATTCAACCAGGGAAAGGCCGCCAAGTTTAATCCTATTAGCCAAGTTAATCACACCGACTAATAGTTCAAAAGTTAAAGGAAAGCTAGAATATTGCTAGAATATTAGCGGTAGCAATCTTCAAGTTTTCGTTTAACGTCCAAAGTATTATTCCGTGCGATGAACTTGGCCAATAGGTTTAACCTTGGAGGTCTTTCCTTGGTTGAATGATATCACTACTTTCAAAGGCCGACCCTTTTTGGAAACTTGGCAGCTTCTCTTATACCGGTTTTGGTTTTGGGTAGATGTCACAATTTTCATAGGACTGTGAATGTACAAAAGGTCACATGGTCTTATCGTCACTTCTACTTTTTTCTGGAAGAATTTTATGTCTATAAGTTTTCTCATTCATATACTTTTCACATTTGCCGTTGCTCAATTAACCGTTACATCAGCCAAACTGACAAGGTTTGGCTTATTTTTGGCCATGCTTCACGCTCTTAAATTTGTTCAATCTCATTTTTGAGTACACTGGCTAACAAACCCTGGTTTACGTTCACTTTGCTCACTCTATCAACGCATCCCCATTCAGTTGCTCTTCCCGAGGTTAATGTTAATCTACGCAATGAAGCTGGAATTTCTCACTCAGTCATAATTAATCTTATCTACTTGGCCGCAAATAAAACATTGAGAGGTCAGGAGTTCAGGCACCCACTGGTGTCAGTTTTTTGTTTATTTACGTTAATTCCTATGACAAGTTAGCAACGTTCTTGACAGAGCCGAGTTAGGTATACACTGTTGGAGGCCCAATTCAAATTCCGGGGTTTCAATTCCAGGACTCATGATGATATGTGAATTGTTTTGTTTTTATGTTGTATTGCTGCTCCGTTTTCGTCTGTCCTTCGCAATGTTGGCTCCATTGTCTTTCTTCGTTTCTTAATGGGATATAATGCACACTAAAAATCCAAGAGAATGGAAAAATTGATGTTTCGGCTAAGAAATCGGAGCCATTTTCAAATAACATGATAAAAGCAAATAAAAAAATAAAATTCACTTTCTGAGGATAAAAGAAAATGAGGCAAAGGATAAAAGGGGAGACCCATAGTCGCCCCAAACAATACTGGATTACGACTGAAAAAATCATTTAAAACCGCGTACAACTTAGTATAGAGGTCGGGCGGCGGGGGGGGGGGGGGGGGCACAGAAGGAACAGTGATTGAAACAGTGATTGAAACAGTGATTGAAACGTGGGCAATTTTATACCGGGTGACTGTGGGTATCTCGCTTTATAAGCCCGCACCCAATTCGTGCTGTTACATGCAGCAAACCGATTATGACTGCTCTGCCCAGTAGTCTACGTTACTATAAGTCTGTTTTTATCCTATGCCTTACTTTTGACGAATGGTAAGTCTTTACCACGCCCTTATACCTTTGTGTATCTAAACTCTAAGGAAGCGTCCAAAATTAAACCATTAGACTTAGACCTTCCGTCTTACGTGTACGGTGCTTTCTGTGCTCTGGACGAGCTAATACAAGATGGAAATAACAGCCCTTTAATCAAACAGTGTAGGTCGTACCTAAAATTAGTGTTCGACAAGGCAACTCAGTTTTCACCAAAAAGTGTATTAGCATTTGATGACAATTTTAGTTTACACATTGCAAGACGAAACCTGCAATTCGACGATTCTCACGCTTGGGGCGATATGGCCGTTTCTGGGCCCCTTAAGGGACCAACTGGTTATTTTAACCTCATTGACAATAGAATTATCTATTGTGGTTATTTTTATTGTTTTGCATTTTATGTAGAATAGTTATTTTATTATTAATATTATTAAAGAGGCGCGCCATTTGGAGCCACACCTTAAGTTCTCCTTTCTTGATTTTGACTGCTCTGCCCAGTAGTCTACGTTACTATAAGTCTCTGTTTTTATCCTATGCCTTACTTTTGACGGGGATTTGATTTTCTCCTTTAATTTACCTTTGTTATCTTGAAGACGGTTCTGATGTTCGACCCAAAACGTCGTGGTTGCTATTTCTTGATTTTGTGTGGTGCACTCCATGTTTTTTTTTTTAATGATTGAAGTTCTTATCACTTGTACTGTATTTTTGTGTTAAAGTATATATTTTTTAAAATTCAGACGGGCTTCATAGAAGGACTAAGATTTCTACTAATATTCTGACCCGATTTAGTCTTTAAACCGCAGCGGTTACAATGTCGAAATTTAGTTGTTTGGACAATCCGAATTACCTTGTCCGTGTAGTCATTTCTGACCAGTAAGGCCCCGCCCGGCCCTCCCTCCTCACACGTCCACTTGTGCTGGGATTCTATTTAAAGCTATCTTAACGCTGTTCACCTCCTTATGGGGCTCGTGCATGGCCCCACACACCGGGCTGGTCGTGCTTTGGTTTGGCTGCTTGTTCCTCTCAAGGGCTGCATAAATTCCTAATGGTTTCCCTTGCCTCCGCTGGTAAATTGTGTGGAGTGTGGCTGGCTCGCTGGGCAGTGCTCGGCCGGCAGCCCCCTGAATTATGGGGCCCCCAGGACAGATATAAATGAGTGTTCATGTATTACGGCCAAAGTCACTTGATGTATTCCCCTAGGAAAAATAAAAGTGCAAAAATGTTGAAAATATTGAAATGATAAATAATGCAATAACATCCATCATTGCTTTGGCGAACTGTGTGTGTGTGCCCGGCGTCGCTGGTGTATACATACAAGCCCCTCGATTTGGCGGCTTCACTGCTTCTAGCCTGTCTTGAGAGGGCTCTTGGACATGTTCGCCAGCGATGAAAAACCAATGCACGGTCGACCGTGATTGACGCAGTGTCTCGCGTGCTAAAGGAAATATTATAAATATATTATACATACATATGTTGGTGAGTAAGATGTACGAAGTGTTACACTAATGAGCACAAACTCATTAGGTCAAGTCAGTGTTAAGAAGGCTTTTAAAACCCGTGAATGGTTGCCGAATTGGTTGTATCTACTGTTTATGAATGATCACCAATCATTAAATGTCCGACGTGCAGTTAGATGCACGTCTTAATGTTGGATATTGATGGTGTTTCGTGCGACAAGTGTCTTCGCCGTTTTGTATTCGTTTGCTGATTAGTTTTCCTGAATTTAGATTATTTTGACTAAATTTAACTACTCTTGACACTTGAGAGTCAAAATCCTCCAAACCCCTAATCCACAATCCACAAAATGCGGCACAGAATCCAAAATATTTCAACTAAACCGGATAACGATCAAGTTTTTGTTAGTAGGCTACAGACAGATACACGGACACCAGCACAGGACGAGAAGTTCCTCTGGTCATCTTCGTACCGCTCGTCACTAAAAGTGAAGAATTATTGATTGGCTGGTTTATTTATTTTCTTTGGTACAATTCACATTTGTAAACAAGATTTAGGACACATGTACACATGTACACTTTATTTACAATCCTCACATCGTCCTTCGTGTTTCTTTCAGCCGTGTTACTGCGTCTCCATACATAGTTTTAACAGTATTTTCACTTCTTTTGCATTCGTAGCTTCCTTTCTATAATCCATTAACTGATAACAGCACCCAAATCTGTATTACGTTTGTCCTTTTGTAAATTTCGGCAATCGTGATTTTGCATTTACTACTAATAATAATAAAGGGCATTTTCCACGATAATGGATGGTAGACGGAAGGGCTTGGAGCCGCTGATACTGGCCGAGTTTAGAGTACATTAAGATGTTCTGGAAAAGAATCATTTAATCAACCCTTCATAGAAGATCATTTTGTTTTCTACAAAACTTTCATTCTAAAAGTCAGAACTCCTCCCACTACACTTGCACCGTGGTTTCCAGATCTCATGTCCTTCCTCAGAGCCCTCTTATATAGATCAACCAGTGATCCCCATTTTTTCTGACTGTTTTGACATAATATTTAGAAGTCAAATGAGTGTTTTGATGACATCATTTTCACATCTTCACCAATAGCCTTCCTAGATTAATTAATAATTGCATTTATAATTTCACCAAAACTATGCAAAGCTGAAGATGTTGAGTAAAACGTTATTAGCATCAACTGTTGTAGGCAACAATTCTCTCGTACTTCGAGGTCACCAAAAGCGGTGAAAGATTATCATATACACGTTTTCAATTCAGAATCTCTCCTTCAAGCATTTGCCAAGCAAGTTTCCCTTTTTTTTCCCCACATTGCGTCATTTTGCTGAGTCATTTTCCGTCGTGAAATTACGAGCTTACAAATATTTTTTTAGGCTTGATCCGACACTTAGCACTCCGAACAAAAAACGAAGGCTAACCTTTTTTTGCTTTAGTATTAAGTTCAAAATTATTGTCGCATCGAGTTGAAGTGGCACGAACTGCAGAGAAATACCCCTCCTCACCCCCTATACCCCCCTCTGAAAAAAATTAAAAATCAATATTGTGAATTAGCGCCTATTGGGGGGGGGGGGGGAGAAGTAAGGAGAAGATGGAAGGGGTTTTGTTGGAGAGGGGAGAACTGGAAGGACGGAGCCGAGAATTAGCTTTTGCATAGTCAATGCACAACGGAAATATCGTCAAATGGAGAGGAATTAATCACGAGTCTATTTGTCAGTTTGTGACACAGTTGCGATTTATCGGGTTCATACCGCAACAGGAAAAACTGGGGATGTAGCCTACGGCAAAAAAAAAAAAAAACGCCGACGGTGACGTTCTGTTCTGTGTACGCGGGAGGGTGTTCGGGTGTTGAGCATTGAAGAAGAAAAGGGAGGAGGTTTCGTGAAAAGACTTCGGATCGAGGAGATCGTCACTGTTTAGCAACCCCTAACCCCTACCCGACTAAGTGCTGGCTTGGATACTGCCATTGATTGCTAAAATCTTGAATTCAGCTTAAATAAAGCACTGACAAATTCCCGAAAAACAATATGAAAGTCGCTCCCAAAAGCTTTTGTCATGTTTTGTCATGAGGCAAGCCTTTGGTGACGGTGCAGGTAGATATTTAAACGGTACCTAAACTTGTCATATCTAAGGTATCCATCAAGTCCCCAGTCCTGACTGGTAAAGTTAGGAAGCAGAAATATTACCAGCCATGTCTGGCTGTGACTTTGTCTTATTTTTAGTGTGGTTGAGGCCTGCGCTATTGGAGCTGTACGTAATAGACAGCATTAATCTTAACTAGCTGCGTCTGTCTGTTCTTGTCTTTATTTGGATTGTGCAACCCCACAATGAGCCAAGGAAAGCATGAAGTCGAGATTGATGAAGATATCAATTCACCAAGTCAATCCTTTGGCAGGAGACATCTGACGTATCCCCAGCGGCTAAAACGTTTAAAACGTGACTCCTTCAAATTTCGACGTTTGAAGGCCGACCTTATCCTCGCTTACGAAATTCTACACGGGTTAACACCGTATCAGCTATCGATACTTGAAATGAGATCATTGTAAAAAAATTGATCACCCCAATTCACAAATTAAATTGTAGCCATCACTTATTTAGTGTCCGGGGGGTGCCAGCTTGGAAATCATTGCCGGAAGCCAGTGCCAATGCCCCTTCAGTCAGCTCTTTCCGGAGACTTTTACATAGAGCCAAGCTGGGTCCATTCCTGCTTCGACCAGAATTCTGTTGATTTTAACTCGGCTGGTGATAAGCGGTCAACAGGTTATCCCCTGACCGGTCGTGCCCTATTTGCACGACAAATGTTTTATTATTACTATTATAATTTATTATTACTATTATTATTATTATTATTATGTAGGTTTATTCCATGTGCCATGTGGTAGTCCTGCTTAGATCTTAAAATTGGTTCAGAATGCTGGGTCAGGCTCCATCTTCCAAGGTTCCCATATGTGGAGCAGGGCCTTTTACACCCTTAGCAGTTTCCAGAGGCTCCATAGGTGGTACCAGAGTCGAGTTCTCATGAGCTAGCATCTTCCTTTGAGGTAGCATCTCTACCTTGCACCAGAACTGCGCACAAGCTGTTCTGACCAATAACTAAGCCGCGAGAAGCTACTTTCCACACATAATATAAATAAATAGCATACCCCAGAACGATTCTCATAATAAGAGCAAGGGTCTCTGCAAGGTACACACAAGTTGTTTTTCTCTCTGCCTATGGTTCGGCATCAGGGTTATTGCTTTGTGTTCTTAAAGCTGAGTGAGAAAAAAATATGTTTAAGGTTGAATGTAAAGTGTGAAACAAGGCGCTTAGGAAATTGTTTACGTTTTTTTGTTATATTTGTGTGCATAAATCCGCTTCACAGTTGTTGTTTATGTAGAGGTTTAAGCTTATTATCGTCAAAATCCCTTGGCGGATTCCGACAACAAAAGTTGCAATAAATACGGGGTGGTCCACAAAAAACTGACGACCCAACATTTTCTAAGTCCAACTTTTCTAGTTAGCACCCCTCAGAACCAGTAGAAGACAGAAATCAAAGCTAATGAAACGGGAAAATTTCTGTCCACTCCTGTTTCTGATGGGTGCTAACTAGAAAAGTTGGACTTGAAAATGTTGGGTCGTCAGTTTCTTGTGAACCACCCTGTACATAAATAGCCATCGCATCAATAATACGGAGCCAACAAAGATATCAGATTAGGGTAAGTAAAATGGAGTAAAAAATACTAGCCTTGCAACGTCCCGTGTTTCCTCACACCATACTTGGCAATTTTTCGTTGCTACTAAATTAAGGTTGGGAACTCACTGGGCAAATATAAACAATACATTACTGGGTTAATGATTAACAAAGCAAACAGACTGCATTAAAGACTGGCCTTTGAGAATACAAGATATACACTAACGCAAGAAAGAAAGAAAGAGAAGACAACAGCCCCAACTGAGACTCCCAACGCACTATTACTTCATACTAGTCCGTCCTTTAACCATTATGCTACTGGCTACAGGCCTCAGCCGAGCTCGAGCTGTTAAACCGTTCTCCGTAGGCCTTTGTTTGTGACCTTTAGGCCACCACTTGCAAATGTTAAACATTTCTAAACTCGGCTGGAGCCTAACAGCCAGGATCCACTCCATTATCGCAGTGGTTTGAGCGCGTCGGGCTAGTCGTGCAGTGGTTAAACTCCTGATCTAGTATGCAGGAAGTCCTTAGTTTCAGTCCTAGTTGAGGTAGTTGTCGTTCATTTTCAGGTGAGCCTTTAAGCCAGTCTTTAACGGAAACTGTTTCATTAAGTCAAATATGTTCGAAGCAAACGCATGTTATTAATCTTGCATTGTAATTGTGTCCGTACTGTTTGCCAAATACGATTGACCAAACAGTACCAGTTATATCTGGCTATGACTTTGTCGTGTCTTATCTTTGGCTTGTCGGCTAGGCCTGCGCTTTGGGAAGGATGCGTACCAGACAGTACCACTCATGAATGGCTGTTTTTGCTCGATTCTTGTTCTGTCTTGTCCTATCGTGATTGCCAACGTATCTTCAATTCTTCATCTTAACCCCAGGACCTATTTCTTTGAAACACCCAGCATTCGTGACTTACATTCAAACGTGGAAGAACTTAAAGGGTAAATCTTGTAATTTACACTGGAATACTATTGCTTTTAAACGCAGAAACATTTCAATAACATTTTAATGTCATTTCAATAAATTGAACAAATTTATACCACGCGCCATGGCTGTTTGCTGTGACGTGCATATCACGTGACTGGGCTAGTCCAATCAGACGGCCAAACAGCCGTTGTTCTCGTTCGTCATTGGCTAACTCATGGTGACGTCACGGCAAACAGCCATTGCGCATGGTATAGTCTCGTTCAACAAATATGGCGTCTATTTTGGCAAATTCTAGACACATTTTTTTCGTCCCATCAATTCCAAGAATTGTCACCACCTAGCTCATTGGGACCAAACACGCAATCTGGAGTGAGACACGTTGAAAGCTCAAAAAAAAAATATGCGTACAGTACATTGAAGATTAAATCTCGGTAAAGCATAAAATCAAGGTATTAATAAGCACACAAAACTTTGTTTTCTCATTAGTTGTAGGGCCTACAATTTTTTTTTAAATTACTCTTATTTCTTATTGTAAAATTAAAGGTTCTATTTTAATTTTCATGATTAGACTGTCACTCCAGCTTCTCCCTGCTGAGCGAAAGGCACAAAACTGCTCTTCACCTCTTACTGCGAAATTTATTTCTTCGTGCGTGCTTGGCTGTTGAAGAGTGCATTACACAGTCAGATTGAGAACAATACCAGAACAAATGCAAAAACAGAATAAAACACTAGCGTTAGTACGCGGATCCACCTAGAGTTTGGTTTCCCAGTCTTCGTCCAGTGCTTGGCCAGACTTTCATTACGACAGGTTATTTTTTTTCTTTTAGATTCTTGGTTTTGTTTCGCTCGTAGTTTTGTTTATCTCAGGGTTTTGTCTCACGATGTTTTCACGGATTTTGATTAAGACAGGTCATTTTAATTCGATTCAATTTTATTTGAGACGTGTAGTTAAATTAAATACTGCCCCTCTTCTTTCCTCCTCTTCTTCATTCTCCCCTCCTTCTACCTCCCTCTCCTACTACATCCCGTCCTCCTTCCTTCCCTTCCCCCTCCCCTCTTTGTTATGTGTAGTTGAACTTAGGTAGGGAGCTGAATTAAATACTGTCCCTCCTCCTTTATTTCCCTCCCTCCCCCTACATACCCGTTCCTCTTCCTTACCTCATTTTTTTTTAGCGATCCGTGCGTCTGGTCGTTGGTGACATTAAGTGGCCAATATTCAAAGCTGGACTGTATTGCTTTGATCTTTATTTACCCTTTTCCCTTCCCTCTTTGTTATGTGTCGTTGAACTGAAGTGGGGAGTTGAATTAAATACTGTGCCTCCTCCTTTCTTCCCCTCCTTCGCCACTATATACCCGTTCCTCATCATTTACCTCATTTCTCTTGAGTGATCCGTGCATCTGGTCGCTGGTGACATTAAGTGGCTGATATTCAGAGCTCGGCTCTGTTGCTTTGGTCTTTATTTTCAGTGTACACCAAGCGGCTGAGTGGCTCTGTTGCCTAAGAGACTTGAGAGAATTGAATTTATTCCACCAGGAAATCGGCCCAAGGCCACACACCCTGATGCAAAATATATACAGAACACTAGACACTTAAACACAACGCTTACAACAAATCAACAGTGAATTTAGTCATTTTGATAATGTGCTGCTGAATCAATCGATTGTCGACTCTATTACCTTTTCTTCAGCTCTTACTTTTGCTGTGCGACTTTCGCTTATAGCGTAGAGGTCAAAACTGAAGGTTGTACCGTGTTCAACCAATTCCTGAAAAGCTTCCTTGCGACTAATTTCGAGGCTTTTATTTTCATATGAACGATTTCTTTCGACTGGCCAATAATGTAACGTATATGAAAATATTGAAAAAAAAATTGTAAATGTCTCTACTATCAAATTACAAAGGTTCTATACACCATATAGTCGTTCCTAACTAAATCGCTTTCGGTTTGTGGTTCCAGATAGGAAAAAGTTATGATAACGGTTTGGAATATCCACGGAAGCGGACAAAAATACGGTGTACATCCTTCGAGTTGTCATGTAAATGTACTGATTCAGTCATCTGCATCAGAGTTAGTGAAGTTTGTAGGCCTACTGACTGAATGGGTCTAGGTCACATCCGACATGTAGAATCAGATGCAGAATGACAAAACGACAGAAATGGGATATCGGTGTACTAATTTGATTAGGGAACATAGTATAGATTTCAGAGAAGATCCAAGAAGCGGAAGGAGGTTCGTTATAAATGTCTACTTGGCGGCAACATACTAGCGTGTTTCGAGATGTATCATCGTTCGCATTGTTCAATGATGGAATTCGAATGGGCCTATGTTATTGTTAGGCTATTTGAATCTGTAATTAAGCAACTCACGGTCAGGCAAGAAGCACTTATCTTGGGATTCGCGGTCAGCGCCGTATTAAGCCTCTTGGAGACCTGGTGCTTAAGATTTATTGTGCCCCCGGTCCTGCAGAAAAGAGGAGAAAAACAATAATTTTTTTAGAAATTGATTTTTTTTAAATACATTTATTAGTGAAAGTAGAATTGTTTTTATTTTAATAGTATCTTGTTTTATTTTTCCCGTGACCGCGAGGCAACATGAGGCCGAAAAGGGCCTCATGTTGAGGCCCTTTTCGGCCTGTGTCCCGGTTCTTCAGCACTCTAAGCACCCCTCTTAATCCAGCCCTGTTCGCGGTTGAAAAGAAGATTTGTGGGTGTCATTGTTGACAAGGTTGGAACAGTTGTGTCAGCGTGGACATGTTTTGTTTTGAACACTTGTAACAAATGTTAGGGTTAGGGCATTTGTGCTCACACCCTGGCAAAACGGGGTGTACGGTGTCGCTGAAGGTTCCAGACGCAACGTAATTAAATAGATGGTTTTATCTGCAAATTGCCTGCCCTGCTATCATTAATACCCACTGCATCGACTCGGCGGTATTTGCGGAAACGGCCTTTCGGGTTTCCGTTTTTATGGGAACTCTTACGTCATGTTCACCTAGTTTGCGGCCCTTGAACATGACGTAAAAGGATTGGGTAGGATTGGGAGGGGTCGGGCCTGAGGAGCCTAGGGAGGGGGGAGAATTGTCGCAAGAGTAGTGAAATCCGCATCAATTTGAAACGTTTTCCAAAAAACTTAAGAGATTCAATTTTCATAGAAATTCATTTCAAATTTTTGTAATTTTTTTAAAAATAAGGGCCTCCTGTAGTATGTGGGGGAGGGGAAGAAGGGAGGAAGGGCAGGGTATTGCCCTGTAATCTAACATATTCTAAAGTAGTTAGCGTGAATATGACTTGTTTTCCCGCAACTTCGTGGTGCAATTTTCATAAGAATTCATTTCAAATTTTTCAAAATAATATTTTTTTCCGATACAATGGCCTCCTGTCGTTAATTGAATGAGGGACTCCTAGTCGGAGCCCTGTAATCGAGAATGAAATCAGACTAGAAATCAGAGCGAATCTGAAACGTTTCCCTTAAACTTCGAGATGCAATTTTCATGCGAATTCTTTTCAAATTTTCCCCAACAAAATATTTATTTTTAAACAAGGGCCTCTTGTAGTGGGGGGGGGGGCCTCCCCGGAGATCCCCGGTTTCCAGGGCAGCTCAATCTGAAACTGTTACCAAAGATGATTTTAGAGAATGCTAAATAGTTGCCGACAATTGCTGTGGCAGTGGAAATGCAAGTACGAGAGAAAGGTTGAATGGGGTGGTTTTCTCTCTTCTCCCTGACTGGGTTGGCGCGTCCAAATTCATTTCCGAGAATGAAGATGATTAACGAGGTTCCTTTTTCCTCTGTCGCAGATTCCTATTAGCCATCGATTGATTTTTCCCTAACACAACTAATAAACCGTCCATCCAATTCGCTGGCGACACCCAAAGTCGTCTTTGTAGCTATTTCACCAAAGGATGCATGTCGAGTTGCCGAAGTGTTGACTCGTACTGTCCGCCGGTCTGTCCTGGGACACGATAACTTTCGGCTGAAAAAAAAATAAGAGATATCTGGAGTACGAAGAACTGCCCAAAAGCAGAATGGTATAAGAGAAGCCGCCAAGTTTCCAAAAAGGGTCGGCCGTTGAAGGTAGTGATGTCATTCAACCAGGGAAACGCCACCAAGGTTAATCGTATTAGCCCAAGGCAATCGTACCGACTAATAGTTCGAAAGTTAAATGAAAACTAAAACATTGCTGCTCGCGGTAGCAATCTTCAAGTTTAAGTTTTCATTTAACGTTCAAAGTATTATTCGGTGCGATTGACCGAATCAGGTTTCCACATTCCTTTAATTTGTATCCAACATACTAAAATTAATTCGTCCACTGCCTGGCTCGATTCAGCATCAATACTTCTTCACGGCCGTTCTACCCGACTTTGGGAAGTAGCTGGGGGGAGGGGAAAGGATAAGCAAAATGAAGTATTTTTTTTTATTATTAATAAGAAATTGTTAGTAGTTTTCATACTGAAAGATGCCAGTTATAATGGATCATCAAACAGTTGTATCATCAAATATATTACTTTTAACAATCGAAAGAGTAAAACGAACATTGCCAAAATGAGGTCAAAAGGACAAAAGTCTGAGGCGAGGGGGGGGGGAGGGAGTGTGCCTAAAAACGAAGGGGTGCCACAAAATTGGCTCGCCTTGGGCCACCCGTGACTTCTTACATCTGCAAACCAACCGATTTGCGGACTGAGCTATCATCCTTTGGAGTTCAGGTCTTTGTTTAAATTCCTGATAGAGTGTATGCAGTTTGCAAGTAAAAAAAAAAAGGCTGTGTTGAGCGCTGTAGCAGTTATATGCTGACATAGAGTGTTAATATTGTCCAGCACTTCTGCTCAGCGAATTGTTTATGACGTAAACAAACACTATAATGCAATAGAAAAATAAATAAGCTAAGCAGTGGACAAACATAAATAAAAGCACGACGTTTCGAGGTTACTTTCACCTCGTCATCAGATGCTTTAGATCCATATAAATGACGTCAACATGTCAAAAAATACGGCTCATAACAGCTTACAGCATAGGGTAGTAAAAATAATTTAAGTTGGAAACCAAATCCTAGAAAAACGTTTAAAAAGAACCTACGTAAGCTTAACCTGGGTTCTTTTTAATCGATTTTTTTCTTATGTTTTTGTCCAACTTAACATAATTTTACTACCCTACGCTGAAGCTGTTATAAACTGCATTTTTTTACATGTTGACGAAACTTTTGTGAATTTGGTGCACCTGATGACGAGGTGAAAGCAACCTCGAAACGTCGTGTTTTTGTATGTTTGTGCGCTGCAGCAGCTTGTTTTTTTTTTCATTTTTTTGTTATTACAGCGAAACGCTTCGTATTGTGTGCGCGGTGTATCTTGAGTCCTGCAATTATTTTGTGAGGGCTACGTTTTTCTGGATGGGGTGGCTTTAATCGATGGCCGCCATTGTTTTTGTAACCATCTTGGATATCAACAAGGCACTCTACTACTGAAAACGTATACAATCGATTATCTGTGTTCGTTTTGCGGAGAACTCAAGATAGGCCGCGGACACTATAGTTACTTAAATCTTGGTTCGAAAGTCGTATGTGTGTCCTGCATTCTCTAACTTTGCATGCATTTCTGTATGCATTGAAGCAAATAGGACGTTTTATACAAAGGTTGTATAATCGTAGGTTCTGTTTTCAATGAAGTGCGCTATGTTACAAAATAAAACCACTATCACGTAGCCGTGCGATGAAAAGCGTTCAACGTATTGTGACCAAAAAAAAAAAGGTTTCACGACAATTAAGCACGACACGATAGGCGAGAAAACTTGTGCATATAAGCAGCCTTAAAGTGTGCGCGGCCTATCTTGAGTTCGCCGTAGAACGAACACAGATAATCGAATGTACGTTTTTGCAGCAGAGTGCCTTGTTGATATCCAAGACGGTTACAAAAACAATGGCTGCCGTCGATTAAAGCCGCCCCCTCCAGGAAGACCTAATCGCTCGTAAAATACTTCCAGGACTCAAGATACGTCGCGCACACAATAGCATAAACTATGAAGAGCACTCTAGTGTCATACTTAGATGCTGGACTGACAAATGACAGCTAGTACGGCGGTTTTTTTTTTAGGGGGGGGGGGGGGACAAATGCAATCAATCCAAGGTTATTTATGCCGAAGTCCTCTGAGTGAAAGACAGTCTCAAAACGGCCTGAAGCGCTAACTAAATTATAACGACACGTGAAGCAAGCGTGTGGTTCAGTACGTGCCTCCAACTCTTGACAACAAGCCGTCTATTTTTAAAACTGACTAAGGGTTTCAAAAAGCCGGAAAGTTAAAAAGCACTTTAGTCTGTCAACACATGCCGCTGCGCAGCAAAGCTAGTCGATTTGACGGTTTCTGAGCATCGTGTGTAAGGTACCAGCGAAACGGCCTTGTAATCATGTTGCTTTAATCATTGCCACAGTCGACTGGAGCGCAATGTTTTTCCTCGTAACCAATCGCCCTCCCTCGCTAAACTCGATTACCCTTTTTGACCAAAACGCAATACAGTGAAGCCCACCCTGGTATTGCCAGACTGGAAGCTTCCATTACAGTACAGGCTTGCCCAAGGGCGCTCGCAAAACAACAAAAGAGGGGGGTCGATCGTCACATTTTTAGGGAACTTTTTTGGGAGAGTTTTTTTGGGGGGTTTGGGACGTGAAGGTTTTTACTTTTGTTTTCATGGATTTTCTTCATGATTCTGTCTACCAAAAGGGCAAGAAAGACAAAGAAAAAGGTCAAAAAGGGACAAAAGGGTGGGGGGGGGGCTTCATCCCCAACATCCCCAATGTAGGGATGCCCTTGGGTTTGCCGGACCCTACTTTATTGTAGACCCGTTTACTTTTGATATCCGCTGTACGTACCCTTTGGTCTTTCTTACTTCGCCGAAACTTCCAACTTGAAACTGGTCTTCACGCCCTTCATGACGAATGGCCAATGCCTTCAAGTGAGCTGTAATTCTGCAAATGGAGCCGACTTGTGTCGCTGAGAGACTCTTTGATCCAATTAATCGTTGCCAAACCCGGCGGAAGAAGGACGAGGGCATCGGACGCCCTTTCCTCCGCGGACCTGATTGGTGGAGCCGGGGGTCCGGCTGGAGACCAGAGGGAGTGAACGGCGCCCCCATCTGGGCCCGAATGACCGTACCTGGGGACTCTGGTCACAGCCCTAATGAAGTTAGGATGCTTGTGGCCGAGATAAGGGGGACAAGAACAACAGTGTAATTACGTGGCTGCTGTTGGGGCCACGCATTCGCTGATAAAGCCGGCAATGCCATCACTCCGTACGCCAACACCCGAAGAGAGAAGGGGGGGGGGGGGGGGTTAGGATGGAAGGAAAGGTTGGGTAAGAAGAAAGGGCGCTGTGTGAGTGGAGATGGAAGCCGTGGTGTTGGCTGCGGACCCAACAAGACTGCGAGTTGTAAGGGGTGTACAGGAATGCCAGTGCTGTTGGTTGCATTGCGGTGAAGATAAGGTCCGCTATGGTGGTTTCTGTCTGTTTTGTCTGTGTGTCTCTCTTCTTTTCAGTTTTGTCTGTCTTCTTTAAACGGTTAAAGGCATTTCATTGGCTTTTCACTTGCTTGTTTCAATAACTGACGTATTTAACAATCTTCAACTCGACAAGAACGAGTTAAAACTGTTGAATGCATCACTTTGTGCAGGTTTAATAGGTGGGATGTCGGGCTCGTGAGGTAAGCTGTAGATACGAAAATGTTGTGAGTTGTAAATATTTAAAGGAATGAAGGTTGTGTTGAAGATAGGGTCCTCTATTAAGTTTGTTGTGTGGTTTTGTCTGTGTCTTTGTGATGACTTTTAAACTATATTTTAGAGTCCCATATACTTATGTAGTCGATCTCTGGTTATATCTGGCGTTCACTTGGCTGACAGCCGGTCACTCTGAACACTGGGCTGTGCTTATTCCTTTGCTGTTTTGACTTCGGATCGGTTAAACCTAACCTTAAGCATCAAACGAGTTCGTTTTTTTTTTACTAATATTTATATTAGCTCACTGAGTTACTGTCCAGCATAGCCTGACTGACAGAAAGAAGGTCACGTGACTACAAACTATTCGTGGTATGATCCGTTGCACGCAAAATATGTGCTCCAATTATTTAAACGCATTACCCCCCCCCCCTCCTAAAAAAAACACAATTCGATCTCAATTGGCAAAAACATAAAGACTGAAAAAGAAATGCATCACTTAAATTGTTGGTGGTTGAATTGTTCGTGTAAAATCCAGGATCTTTGACACGCCACAATATACATATAAGCACCTGGCAACGTAGGGCCCTTCTCATACCGACAGGGGAAGGATGAGGCCAGGATCGTGCCTGGAGTTCTCCAAATTGGAATTTTTAGCCAAACACATGCCGTTCTGGTATTTCTATTTGTTCGAATTTTGTATTCTTGTTTAAAGTAATAACTTGTGATAATAAGATGTTCGTTTTAAGTTTCAAAATTTAGTATCCTTGGTATAATTCGTTTGTTGGTTGGTTAGTTGTTCAAAGAGCGATTTTTCAGGCCATTTAGGTGACTATAAGTATTTGACCCTTATATTTCACTATCATTCCTTAAATGTGAATCTGTCCACACAATTATTGTTTAACATGTTGTTAATTTTGTATAGGGCTGACACAATAATATTCGTTTTAGATTTGTAATACGATTTTCAATATGACAAACAAATTTACTGGTTATACCAAAGTTATTCTCGTAAGTGCTTAACTTTTCCAACTTTGAGCAAGGCTATTCGCATAACTATATATTATATTAAAAAAATAGAAGAATACTATGAATTTTATTCCTTTCAAATTAATCACAACAACGAACTGTCACATACACTCAAACTTTAGATTAGGGGCGTCGCAACTAGACCCTCCCCCCAAAAAAAGGATGGTTGGAGAGGGAAGTATCACACCCCCAAACACCCATATGTTTCGGCCCTAAGTGAAGAACTGACTGATTTAATGTGATGCACAGTTTACCAAATCGTCAGTTTCGCTCGCCGGTTTAATTTGAACTCAATCATTGAAATAGTTCAACTGTTTCCTAAGCTCAATCCAACATCAAAACCTTCTTACATCTATAAAGCAAAGCATTTGCTAACTGAGCAACCATAAGATGAAAATTCGTTTTTTTTTTTAAGTCCTCATAAGTTGGGTGCATTTTGTCGTATTAAAATTCACCCGGTTGGATGCTGTACTACTCCAGCATTACGATGGCACATCCTCAATACTATTCACCACTCCTCTTCTACATTTTGGTTGATGACCAACAGGCGACATGCACTGCACTCACACAATAAATAGCTCTTGTTGGAGGTGAAACGGCACTGCATCTGGCACTGCTACATTTGCTGGGCTAAATAGACAAAAAGAACTCACTAATATAATCATGTTGTCCTTGTGAATATGTTAATATCCTGGGTTCAAGTTCCAGTTGGAGCATTTCTTTTTTCTTTCTTTCTCAGCTTAGTGTATCTTGTATATTAATGTCAGTCTTTAATGCTGAGTGCTGTAGGGATAGAGTTATACAAAGTCTGTCGTTAGTTAACTCAGGACGATCATGTATTATTTAAAGGGGCCTACACTCCTAATGAAGGGTGAATCTCGATTTTCGAAAGGAAGTTTAACCAAATCGACCACTGCACTGTGACTGAGGTTGGTGCTAATGACGTAGCTGTCGACGCGCCATTAACCTCCCCCCCCCCCCCCCCCCAATCGTTGCAACCTTAGTCTTCTCCTTTGCCTATTTCTCTATACCAAGGCGCTGTGGAAAGTAATGATTGTAATATTTGCACTGCGACCCACGTAATATTATTACCTACAAAAACACCTTAGTTTCACGAACGGTGCCTCGCTCCCACCATGTGACGTCATCATGAGGGCTCATCGTGATGTAATTGCGTAAACGTCGTGTTTAGTTGTTTAGGTGTTTAGTTGTGGATTAGAAGTCATGATGGTCTAAGTAAATAGTTTCGTAACGGTACTATTCAAAATGTATTTCCTCGTAATTAATGTACCAACGAAAATCAATATACGGAAATCATTAAAACCACTGATTTTAATAATTTCTTGCCCCAAAGCCTGCGAGCCAAACAGTAATCATTTTAACATTACGTTTATCATTGTAACATTATAATCAGTGTTACGATGATTATTGTCGCAGGCTGATAGAGCCGAAACTTCTTAAATGCGCCTTTTCACCCTTTCAACTCCTAGATATAGCACCGTAGAATCTTCGAGCAATATAAAGAAAATAGCGGTAAATTAAAAATGGAACAACACTAATTCGCTGCAGCGCCGCGATTTACATAAATAAAACGAGATCATGTGACCCCAAGGCCACCTGAGATAGTAGCTGCGTTCCTGGCTCCACTCCAGGCCCGTCTGCTTTGTGCTTTTCCGGCCTTAGTTACTAACAGACACGCCAGGAGTCGTCCAGTACCGCACGGCATGAGAACCAAGGGGAATTAGTACCTGAACAAAGTCTACGCGAGAGAAACCTTCAGTAGGCGCCAGATCTCGCAATTTGATCGTTATTCTTCGTGCGTTTCAAGTTTTAGAGGTAGCTGAGTAAACTACGACATTTTCCGCATAAGTTTTGTTCAGACACCAATTCCCCTTGGTTCTCATGCCGTACGGTACTGGACGATTCTTGGCGTGTCTGTCACTAACCGGAAGAGCATAAAGCTGAAGGGTCTGGAGTGGAGCCAGGAACGCAGCTCCTATCTCAGCAGGTCTTGTGTGACCCTCTTCAGCCTATTGGATGGCGGAGAATCTGGAACGTAGAAAATGCTGTGTTTAGAATATAAGCAACGCTAACGAAATGGTGAGTGAATAGGCGACGTTAAGTCCAAGTGCATGATTTTTTTTTACTCTCGCGGGAACATTTCTTGTCAGGAAGAAAATTTTGGACAGTGTGACCTACCGACTTGAAAACGCCCACCGAATTTATCGTATTGATATTGCGTGGGGCAAAAAACAGGTTAGGAAACAGCCCCTCCTTTTAATCTTCTGTACAGCCGAACATGACTATACAGCAGTGACATTTGCCGCCTATTGGCACCAGTATGGGTTTTGGAGGGCATAACTACAAGGTGCACTACATAAAAATGGAGGGAAAAACAACGGAAGAGCGGATTTTTTAGGCTTAAAATAACGTTGTTTTCTCCAACAACAAATATCGCGCGTTTTAGGTCCAAGAAAGCACTCTTAACAGCATCGGCTTCAGTATGACGCCCTTCTGTTTCTTTCTGCAGTGCCCCTTGCAGCTAACCCATTAAGGCTCCAGCATAGAGTTATATACAATAATACTACGTTGTGTCACTGCCCTATTGCAACGACTTTGTCCGTTCGTTCGTTGCTTTTTTACAGCTTCAGAACGGTACCAGATAGAGACGACACGATTCCGCCATTATAGATTCAGTGACCAAAAGTTAGATAAAAACACGGCAAATTAAAACATCGTTGCTTCCTTATAGCTAATAAGCTTTCTCGACGAAACTCAATGAAATAATAACATTTGATCGTCACATTTAAACCCTAAGGATAACACGCAACCGTAAAAACAAAAGGATTTCGTTACCGATACACCTTAGCTCCACTTTTGCATGGATGTACTATACGCTTACTCTCGAACCAAATTATCCCTCAGCTGCTCCTCACGAAATTAAAACGGGAGGTAAAAAAAAAAAATAGGTCTAAAATCACGTTGCCGCGGCAATGTCAAGTTGCTACGAGTCGCTGCTGGTTTCATCAACAACACGCTATTATGACGTCTCACCCGTCATTTTATTCCCAACCACTGATCTACATAGTTGGGCGTTCGGTAACGCTGAACACTGTAATTATGTCCTGGCACCGTGTTGCATAAATGAATAGGACTATACTGTCCAACCCTATTCTCCATTAGCTGCTACTTACGAAATTAAAACGGCAGGTAAAATTTAGGCCTAAAAGCTGACAATTCCGCCTAAAATCTAAACTAGGCCTAAAAGCTAACACATTTTTAAACGGCAATTGGAGGGTTGCTGCTTTTAGATTATATAATAAAGAGCACTATTGCAGTGCGTGATAGAGGTGTTCGCCTCAATGTATTCTAAAGTGACGGAAGTGTACAGAAGACCGGTTACGACTAAGCTGCCGCTGCAGCCGCTTGTTTTCGAAAAATACCGTCATTTACACATGCACTGAATTTGTTAAAGTTTTAAAAAGTTTGTCCAATCGGTTAACGCCTCTGGCACCTCGGGTCGTCTCTTTCTTCAGATCCTCTCGCTTGGTCACTAACCCAACCCGCCAACCAATGGTCAGTCAGAAGAGTGTCGGTCCCCCAGCTGACACATGGCACGTGCCACCCACCCCCCCCCCCCCCCCCCCCCCCGCCACTTCCCTCCCACACCGACCCCCTAGTAATGGTCACTCCAGGCCGCAATAGAGCTGTAAAGAGAGCTGTGTAATGAAGCCCAAACTCCAATTAGCCATTATTGTTCTGGGAGAGCTGGACTGCAGTGGCCGGTCAGCCTGAGTTGGACTGATGAATGCTAGCCAAATGACCCTGGTGTGATAATTGTCACCTGAGGTCCAGCCTGTACCCCCACACTCTGAATGAGCAATTAGGAGCAGTGCACCAGCCTAGGGCCTCAGCTAATTACGTGCCTCCCGAGCAGATCCTTTGTCCGAACGGACATACCAAAGCGCCGGCTTGAGGGACGTGCTTGCCCCACCCCTACCCACCCACGTCTTCTGCAACCCCATCTCAACTACCTCTCCACCCCCACCCCTTCAGTAGCATCGTCTCTCCCAGACCCCAATCTCGGACTTTTGTCTTCCGCCCTACTTTCGTTCCATCAGTGTTTCTTGTCTTCTGCCAACTTTCGTATTGTCGGTTTGTATCGTTGGTGTAGACATCGGAGACTTTTTCGCTGACGGCACACAAACAGGAACACGCAGTTTGATGACGCAACTTGTTTGGTCAGGCTTGACCAGGCGAAAAACGATAAAATTACGAAGCTATGACCGTCGTCAAGCCTTTACCTTGTGAATTATTCTGTGTTTGTTTATTCCTCAATTGAGGGCGCCGGACGAAAGTCTAACTGGAAATTCGTCTAATGGGCTATTGTCTAATATCTGCCTAAATAAAAAATCTGGAAAATCATCTAAACGGAATATCGTATAATGGATAATCGTACAATGGATGATCGTCTGACTGGAGAATAATATAGCTGCGGTCTCTGATGTTATATGTTTAGCCGCAGCGAGCGCGGCAGGGATCTTAGACGATTTTCCATTATACGAATTTCGTGTTAGACGATTTTACATAATACGAAATTCATATTAGACGGTTTTCCATTATATTGTTATACTGCATGCATGTATACGTTCTTCCAATTATGCGATTTTCCTGTGCGACGATCATCCCTCGCCCCCTAAATTGCGAGCATTATTTCTAGTGTGGAGTCAAGAAGCAAGTTGCTTTCTCTCCCTGCAAATGTTAGTGACATTTAGGTCACCGCTGGGAACGGCCGAACAGCTTCTAAGCTCGAATGGATTCTGTAGCCAGGATATTAACCTGGTAGCCAGTATAGCAGTAAGGTCACACCGCAGTACCGTAGTGAGGTCACACTGCAGTACGTACCTCAGTAAGATACTCCTCCTTTCTTCAATATTTCTCAACTCTCGTTCCTGAGCTCCCCTCCGACATATTAACTCAGAAAAAAAACCCTGCACATAGTCTCGTTCCTGATGCCCCACCACCGTACATATTATAGCACCAAAAACGTACATAGTCTCGTTCCCAGTGTAGGTATTCTTGCTTCACTACGGCTCCATTTATTCATGCTTTGGTACCTCCTGAGTGTGTCAAGGCGAGGCGAGGTCTCCTACCAGCTGAAGCCCGGTGCAGTTTGTCCCATTTACCTCCGTCCCCACGTCATACAAAGCCTTGCCGGTAATGTAGTTAATAGACTGCTCGGCCCCAGTAAGTGGAAATTCTTGGTTCGATTCCCAGTTGAGGAAGTTGTCTTTTCTTTGTTTCTCAGAGGTGGAGTGATCTTGTTTTCACCAGGCCATTGTTTAAAGGAATGCTAAACCCCCTCATATTATGAATTTTTTTATCGTCAGGTTAGATACTAGAATTAATGTTTTGAGTTATCTGACGTCAAGAGGAGTTAGGATTTCTTGAGTTGACTCACGTTTTGAGCATGAACCGCAACTTGGCTTTGCCATTATGTATACGAACTGCGCGTGGCTCAAACTTTGCAAGGTAAGGTCAGCCTCACAGCGAAGCCTGAGTCCGTGCTCAGCTCATGATATGCTGTCATTGTGAATACCAAATTGCTAAGCTGAGCTCGAGCGCATGCGTAGCTCACGCTGATCCGTCATTATGAATATAGCCGTAAGCAGACGACGCGCATTTAACTCCCAATCGCTGGAGAAAGTCCCGTTTTGAATCGCGCGAAATGACGTCATCTTTTTCCCACATTCCAGGCTGTCTCCCTCACCTGCACAGGCGTCAGAAACAAAACAACGTTGCCCGGTAAGGGGAAGGGTTTGACCTCACCCCAACTGGCTTTAAGAAAGATTACGTCACAGCTTCTCCACGGCTCGAGCTCACGCAGTTTCTCGTCGGGAGAGGTAACTGAAAAGTGGCAGTTTTTTTTGTTTATTTTCGACGTCATTATCAAAGCAAGCGAGATTTTATACGTCTCCAAAGGAATTTTATGGTTTTAGCTAACATAACAAAAATTAGAAAAGTGAGGGTTTAGTAGCAGTGAGCGTTTGCTTAGTGATTATTTAATACTTTTTTGAACTGTATAATAATGATTTAATCATTTTAAGTATATTCAAGTACTTGTGTTGGCCGAGAGAAAAAAAAATTCATCATAGGTTTACCACAATAATGCAGCCCATTACTACTATGGTAATAATTACTATAATCTCTGACTTGTTTGGTTTTGCTAAACTGCGCTACCAGTTGATGTTAAAGTTCTCCACAGTAGAAATGTAGAGATTTTCCCCTCTATTCCTTTGCTCAGCTTGTTCGTTCCTTTCGTGAATGTGAAATTACACATTTTGTTGCTTCAGTGTAATGTTACATTTACCAAATTATTGTAAAGATCACTGGTGGCGTTTCTCATCGAATCGATGGGCTGTGTAAAACACCAAAACAAAGCCATTTGAGACTGAAGCTTCAATCTAAGCTGGCCTTGCACCATTATTAAGTAATTCGGCAAATAGATTATACACTTTCATACCCACTCTACCCATTTTTTGTGAACATTTTTCTAAATAAGAAACATAAGAACCCATCTTGGCGGTAATGAAAGGGTGCCATTTGAAAGGGATCTAAAGCGCGCTGTTCCAAGCAGGTTATACTGCAAACCGACCAATAAGTAGAACTTCGAAATGTATTTGGTTCTAAAGTAGGACATGTTAGCTGTACACGATAACGGGGGATGTCTGGTCGTTATCGTTAATATCGCACTGACTCCACGAAACAGCAGCCTATTCCGTCGATTTATTTTTGTTTGTTTGTTTCATTGTAAGGCCACTAAAAATTAATTAAGTGGTTCTCGGTAGCTCACGCATGAAGGGGCAAGGTGGCCTGATGGTTAACATGACCGTCAGCTGTGCCAGAGGTCCCGGGTTCGGATCCGGCCTCAGCCACTCCTGGCATTTTCGGGCAGAGAAGGGCCCTGTAATGTCTCGTGCTCATGTCGATTGTGGCATGTAAAAGAACCTAGGATTTTCGATAGGATTTACCTAACAAAATTGTCCCTCTCTCCTTCTGGCGCCACGGCTAATGCTGGGTGCGCGTCAAAAAGCTACAGGTAGCTCACGCATGGCTTTTTTTTTTTGGTTAGCACATGATACGTTTTTTATGACATTGTTTAAAAAAATATGGACCAATCACGCATCAGCACTTTCACCAAACATTTCCTGGAGCCGATGACCACATGAGCCCTTTGCTCCATTCACATGATTGCCTCGAAACAAATCTAAGGGTCGTTCAGAGACATGTCACATCTAAAAGCTTGGATCTAAAGAATGACTTGAGCACGCTGATCTTGGCATGAAATCATAGAAATCGTACTCGACAACAAACTATAAGCTACTGATTTCGTTTTGTTTGGTAAAAAAAAAAGCCATCGCCTGCATCTGAAAAATCACGAATAAAATGTAAAAAAAAAAAAAAAAAAACACCGCCCGCTAGCATCAATTTTTTTTTAGTACCACTCCCGAGCACTACTTAATTAATTTTTAGCGGCTTTATTATTATTATTTTATTGTAATTACAGTATTTTGTCTGTTTGAGTTTGTTGGCAATTATACTAAAATTACGAATTTGCATGTGACTGATGGAATTTCAGGAACGGACATTTCCGTTCAGCTTCTTGTGAACGACTGGAAAAGTGCCGGAAAGACGTATTTTTTTGTCTGTCCACGTTTTCGAATTTCAGGTAGAGCCTATTTTTTTTTTTAATTCTTTAGGTTAAGTTAGGGCGTGTAAAACTCGTTATAAGTTTGGGTTGTAATTTTAGGTATATTTGGAGGTGACCATAGCCTACTTCTCGTACCATTGGGAACTACGATGACTCTTGATTAGGAGAGATATTTATTGGGTTACACCTAGGGTTAGGTGGGGTGGAAGAAAAGTGGTTTGGCGACGGCAAGCTGCCGAGTTTGCTTTTTTGAAGGGCATTTACAGTCGCACAGTTTTAATAAATCTGCAGTTTTTACAGTTTACAGTTTTAATAAATCTGCCGCAGTGTTTCCCAATGCAAGATCATTGATTAAAAATTGGTTAGCTCATTAAGTCTTTTTAGGATCTGTATGTTGGCATTGGAATTCCTTGGAAAAGATTTAATATGAACATTTGAAAATTTGTTACTAGTTAGCTCCTCGTAAACGCTCTCCTCCCTGCTTAGTTTTATGACAACTTAGAGCGCGTTTACGCAGCGACTCGCCTTTGCATTCTCGCAGCTAGAATTCAATCGCGATGGCAAAGGTGACATTGCCATGGTAACAACGCTAAATGGATTAGCTAAATCTGACATCGTTTGAGTAAATACTTGCAGTCTTATAATCCGTGTCAATAATATAAAGAATTCCTCATGACGAAACAATTTTCCAAAACGCTTCTGAACTCACTTTATTTGTTGTTTTGTTGCGAGGTGGCAGACATAAAACCGCCGCCATGTTGGAATTTCAGATGATTTCTAGCTTCTAGCTGCGAGAATGCAAAAGCGAGTGGTTGCGTAATCCGGGCCTTACTTCGACGCAACAAATATATCTGACCAGTTGAACACAGCCTAACCAAAC
>JAHWFP010209752.1:14978-46823 GCA_023313725.1 Lithobius niger
TTTGCCAAGTTTGGCATTGTAATCAGTCATGTGTTATATAAGACAGAGCCTTTGCACTCGCCAACACCTCTCATGTTCATAACCTCATAATGTGGAACAAACTATAGATAATGGTCGAATTTTGGCACTGGTCAAAAATCAAACTCAGGCATACCCAAAATCGATTAGAATTCGCCACTCTCTTTGTCAGTCATCAGGTCCTATACCGAAAACAAAAACCAATGTAAACATTAAAGAGACACATTCAATCCACATTACATTTAGCATCCGTACCCCACTTTCTCTTGAAAGTATGACAAAGATCACAAAAAAGTGTGATAAGATGGAAAAAAAAAAGACTTAACAACAATAACTCCGACCTAACAGAATCCAATAACCGCACTGTTATTATAAACAGATGTCCCAGTGACGTACGCCTGTATAGGACGGCAGAATAGAACAACGAAGAAACGCGTGTTTCATAATGGCTCTCCCTGGGAGCATGCATGAAACAAGTAAACAACGGCGAAATTGTCATATATAGGCTCAGTTAATAGGATGCAAGACCGAATCGTTGGCCATTAAAAAGGTTTCCGTGGTCGTCGTCAGGAGTGGGAGGGGTTAATGAACGTTAAAACAGGCTACTCATGTTGTAGTAATTTTGTAAGATGTTCTTAGCCTGCTGAATAAAGAAAAATAACTGATTCCTGTGGGGGGGGGGGGGGTTTCCTGAAAAACTGAAAGAAGCAAGCAAATGCGCGGTTGAGTTGTTAGTGGCTTGGTCTCCCATCCAAGAAGATGCAAGGTCGAATTACACCGACCCTATTACATTGAATTTTAAAATAAAAAAGTACCTCCGATTTCTGGGTGTCCGTCAGGAATGGTAGGGACTTATCTTATCACACCTTTTTTTTTTTCTAATTAATATTTTTGAGCCGGAACCGGATTTTGAACATCACCGGACTTTTTAAAGAAGAAGAATATCTGGTAAAGGTAGGCGCCAACCCGGGGATTCGATCCGGGAAACCTCCGCTCATCGTAGAGGGGCCGAAAGACTGTCCAGAATAGTTCCCATAGCTGCTTGAAGGAGCTTGGTATCCTCTCACGCTACCCTGGCTGGCAGTCCTGGTGGGGACTTTGACGAGGTTCCCTTTTCAGGGGTTCGACCAGATCCGCAGACCTCCAGCAACTAGGCTAAGCCCTCTCACCGTTCAGCCATGATGATCACAAAATTATTACTAAATTCCCTACACATGAAGTTTTGACTGCACCTCTAACAAGGTTGAAACTTTAAATCCAGACGTTACAAGAACTATTTCAGAAGACATACAACAAACACACTCAAGGTTTCAATTTTTAAGTGGGGAAACACTCCAACAAAGAAAAATATATAATAAATTATTTTTTCACGCCCCAAGTCTTTTCGGTTAGATGTGGCTCCATTTCCGTAAAAGCTTGCTACCTAAATTTTTAAGCGCCTGTATCCTGTTAGTAGGAAAATATCGGCCATTAGAAATGAGACATTGGATGACAAATGACTGAAAGTGAAGCACGAGGGGTGACTCCAGCTGAAGCGAAATGGGTTCAGCGGAGAAGGGAAGGGGGGTGGGGCCATTTAGGGACAAGCAATTTTAACGCTTACAGGACATTAGGAACGCAGCTGTAGACTTGGTGAAGGCGAATAATAATGGAACCTTTGGCTCAAAAGAAAATGGTGGGCTGGCTTCGCAGCGACGACGAGCTGGTATAACCCGACTCTGCAAATAAAAAAAAAAGACGGGGTGGAAAGAAAACCTCTTCGAATTACGAAGTCCTAATGTAAACAGCACGAAATGAACGTTACATGCAGCGTCGTATCCGGATGATTTACGGCAAGATTTAGCAAGAGAACAGAACATCGTAGCTAGCCAATCTCCATATATGCGAATGAAGTTTTTGGAATGATATTCGGCGGCTGTAGCTGGGCCGCCTTTAAAATACTTGATATTTAATACGGCGAAAGCAATTTTGTGATTAAATATCCTGGAAGGAGTAATTGATTTTTTTTTAATGTGCATACCACTACTATAGTTTGTTCCACATTATGTTTTCATAAAACTGACTGGTTGACGACGCGTTTGCTTGCACTAAGAGTGCAAATACATGTGGATATCACACTTGTAGACTCAACAAAGTTACTGTTAGAGTTTACGAAGGGGTTGTCTACGGATTCTTTGCACTCGTATTGGAAGAAAACGGGGCGTCATACAGTCAGTTTTCTGAAAACATAATGTGGAACAAAGTATACCAAGAATATATAGGGTTGGGGAGGAGAATTTGTAACTCTAAAAAGTCCCAATGGAAACGTGGAAAGCATTGCATTCATTCCTACCCGTTCCGTTCGCGTTTTCAGAGAACGCCACGCGTTCCATCTGGTAAGTTTTGCTCATTTTTAAGCCCGTATATAAGAAGTAAACTAAATTACAACTAGGCTAAACTAAATGATAATTAAATACAGGCTTATTTCATTTAGTTTGGTTTAGTTTAATTTTAGGCTGAAAGCTGATTAGAAATTCCCACATAAAACTCATGGCGCCCTCTATAAACTTAGACGGAACTAATAGGAATGAATCTAAGACGTTTCAAAAGGGATCTCAGTCACAAATTCTCCTCCCCAACCCTATATATAAATTCTTGCCACTACTGTTTATAATAAACCGATCTTCAATGACGAAACAAAGGGAAAAAAAATTATTATTACGGTTTGCATGTTTTCGCTTTAGGTTTTAGGGATATTTTTGTTCTTCTAAATTAGGTGAATTTGATGTTATAAACTTTGGGAGCTATCTTATTACAGGTATGGAATGTAGCAAATCTAGTCACAACAACACCATTATTTAGTCTCTTTTACAAGAATTTTTAAGAAGGAAATTTGATCAAGCCTTGGTGCATCGTTCAGTTGGAGCTTACGTGATTGGTGGCATCGTACATGTTCTCACCTGGAACAAAGAAAGCTTTGAAAAAATTGAAAAAATGCGTCATAAGATGGCAAATGAAACCTTGCCTTCCCTGGCCTTCTTGTTGGTTTTTATGTCTGTAGGCCATTTCCCTGGCTGTAGCATTAGCATTTGTTGGTTAGAATAGGGCGTATTTTATTTACAAAAGGGCAAAAGGGCAGTTTTTTCAGAAAAAGGCAAGGGCAATGATGTGTTCCGCCTTCTCCCTCCCCCTCCCTGCAGACGCCACTGTCGGGAAGTATTTTTTATGGACTTGGAAAGGTGGCTAAGATGGTTGGTGCAGCTGAATTGTTAATGGAGTTAACTGGTTCGAGTTCTGTCACGTCAGAATTTTCGATCCTGTCCTATTGTGTTTCGTTTACTCGTAAATCGTGGAAACCGACAGTATAATTTAAGTTATTTTGCGGGCATCCTCGCAATGAAAAATACTAAGAAATCTACAAAACGTTTGCACCGGTATACAACTTAAGTATTGAAAAACCATGTTAAAGAGTGGGGGTGTTTTCTTGAAATAAACAATAATTAACAGTATAGCCTACATGAATGGCGTATGGTGATTAAGCTGCGATAATGCTATGTCCGTACTCCGCAACCTAAAAAACATGGCCAGAAAACATATTAGTTTTTGTTAAGTCACTACGCTGGACAGATACTATAAGGTTTGCAGCACAGATTATCCTTTTAGAGTCGACAAGTCCTCCTCTGAACATCATATTCTTCCAGAAACTTAAGCCCCTTACCGTTTCGAGCTTCGGTTATTTCGTGGATGATGCAGTTAAGCTATAGCGGTCCAGTAAATTCACAGGTGCTACAGCGAATTAAAACTCAATGACTTATACCGTAAGTAGGCGTCTTTGTCAGTTAATTTGCGCCATCACACACACACACTTCAGCTGGGGATGTTTCAGCATAGCTCGTTTAGCCTCGATGTCTGGGGTCTGGCGCAATGTCAGTAGCAATTTTCCCCCCGCCCTTGCACCAACCACGTTGTGACTCTCCTCCGTCTGGTCCCAAGTCTTGGAAACGACTTCAGAGCCACGAAATTAGGACCTTCTTTTCTTTTAGGCGCCATTATAGCGTGTCGTTGTGGCAGTAAGTCCACTAGAGGGGAACTTTTATGTTCTCTCTTTGCGCACTTTTGCTCCTGACTTCACACACATACATTTCCTTCATCTGAAAAAGGGACTTACTACGAGCAGAAGAAGAAGAAAAGGAAAGACGAGAAACAGAAGAAATGGTAGACTAGAAAGCAGTCAGGTTTAAAACGTAAGTCGACAGTTAAGTGTATTAATTCCGTGTAAAAATGCGAAATTTGGTAGGAATGGCCGTTCTCGTGCTGGAGGGGCTTACTGGGTGAATCAGAAAACGAAAAAGGACATCTCAAAGATCTTCATTGGAACAGAAAAGAAAATGGAGCTTTGGAACGTGTCTAAAACCACTTCCAACTCTGAAATATAAATATATTATAGGCCTAACTTGGTTACAACAATCAACCATTTCTCGCATTTACCTCAGTTAGGCTAACTGAAAACCGGTTGACGACCACTTCATTTTTGACAAGTCACTTGCACAATCGTACTAGTATTTAGAGAATTCTCACCACGTCAAGGTATTTCCTAGCACAATGTTTGTAACATTGCAAAAATATTGCTTGTGCATGTTTATTTAGCTAATAATATCACCGTTACATAATAATATCAGCTAATAATAAGCCTTTAAAAAAACGCTGTGACATTATTATAAGAATTCAGTTGGCCTGTACGTAGGTCATGGCAATGGTCGAGGGGAGTTGTAGCTCTCTTCATTGTCAGTTATTACACTAAATTTCGACAACCAACGCACAATTCCCAACCAAGCCAAGTCTCTAAACTTACTTCTTAAGTATTTGTGAGACGGATGGCTCTTGGCTTATCAATAAAAACAGCTCTCTACAATGCAAGCACGTTTCCCGCCTCCAGATTAGCGTAGTCTTACAGTGACTCAGGAGTTGTTTCCTTTATATCTGACCTTGGCTCAGTGGTATGGTGGAGCGTGAGGTCGCCAGTTCAAATCCCGTAGCTTCCTTTTTTTTTTCTTTCTTTGAGCTATCGTCTAAAACATGCATTTTTACAGTGAACCTTTTTCGTAGGTTTTCCCCCAAAGAACGAGAAACTCAAGTTTCAGAAAAACTAGAGACGACTGCAATATGTTGGGCAATCGGTTAACGCAGTGAAAATTCGTTAAAACTTAGCAGAATTATGCTGGCAACAAGCGGAATTCAGTTTCAATTTCAAAATTTGCTCATCAACCTGAGGTCTAAACGCTTGTAAGGTCTAAATATGAGTTCTTAATGTTTAGCAACAAACTCTTGAACTGGCACGCATTACAACTTAATGCCGACGGATAATTCAGTGGCATTGCCAAACAAACTTTGCGACAGCCCTAACAGACCCGTCAAGACCAATCCCATCTTGATTTCGCATTACCAGACGACTTTCGTACCAAGAAGGAAGAACAATAACTAAATTCGCAGCACTCGTTGCGACGCCTGTGTGGCGTCCCCAAGGACCACGGGGATTAACGAGAGCAAGCACTGCTCATTGATAACAGTTGCCGGTTACAACTCAGTGAATCCTGGAACGGATCCCACGATCGACCAAGGTAATAGGACTTTAAAAAAAGTAGCTTAAAAGTCGTCTGATGATTCAAAAGAGTTAGTTGTAAGACCCAGTCCAGTACCTCCACCTATGTGGCGCACAATCTCCATGCCCTTTCCAAAGCAAGTCCAAAGATTTTGTACAAAAGTTTTATAGGGGGGGGGGGAGATGAGGCGTAATGGCGCGTCGACAGCTTGGTCATTAGCGCCAACCTCAGTCACAGTGCAGTGGTCCGGGTTGCCACTGCACCACACATTACAGAGATATTATAGGATAGTCAATTTGCACTCATACCTAGAAGTAATTGTAATAGACGTAAACTTTGCTGTTTCTGGCCCAGAAAGACATGCTGAACAACATACTAAAAGTCTAGAAAAATCTAAGTGGCGGAAGAGGTCTAAAATGGCCACCATCTTGGAAAAATGGCTTCCGGTTATAGCTTTTCACGTATATCTCTTTACTCGTCACTCCTACGACAAAATCGACTCTAAACAAAATTCAAGTGCACAAACTTCCTACAAAACATGTCCTATTCACTTTTTCTCTTGGAGCAATGGTTTGGTTCATATGAAGCATTTTAACTCGTTATCTCACAAAATAAATGTTGTTGAAATATAAAATCACCTGAGCCATAAACAGCGATATCATGTTAGACTTCTATGTAACAAAAGCCAACATCGTTCACAGTTATTATCTTGGTACGCCGGACTCTTGGCTGTTTCATGGTGTACATTAATTACATGCTGTTTCTTTGGATATTGTTGTAGGCTAGTCAATCTACATGCATACCTGAAGTAATCGTAATAGAAGTAAACTTTGCTGTTTCTGACAGTTAGACTTGATGATAGTTAGACTTTTACAAATTATTAGGAATCAGTTTTTTAGCTCAACCATGTCCGCACAACAGTTGGTGAAGTCTGCCACTGCACTGTCACTGAGGTTGGCGCTAATGACCTTGCTGTCGACGCACCATTCAGCCTCAACCGCCCCCCTTCCCCCAATCTGCCGGAAATTTGGCCTCCAAGTTATAGCGTAATATTATTGATCCACTACGACCAGTCCAACAATGGAGTGCGCCAAGAGTACAATTTCTGGACGTCGACTCCCATCGTTCTTGCCTCATGACTGAAAAATTCTGTACGGATTATTGTTCTCTACCATTGTTTTGGTTTTATGTTTGATAGGTTTTTTTCTGTTTTTTTTCTTTCAGGATTTGCTTCAAACGTCCATACATGCTTTTACATATTTTTTTCCCAACGGTATACCTGAGTAGCCTCAATCCCCGTACCCTCCACTCCGAGAAGTAGTGGAAAGTATTGTCCGCATCACGTACTTAGGTCTAGCCTAACTCTTTAACCGTTCAATGGTATTTTTGAGAAAACGCTGTTGACCTTCTGACGTTCCGCTTGTTCCGCTGTAAACTGTTAACTGCAGGCTCAATCCACAAACCACAACAGAATTTGTTTTGTTCTCGTGCATTAGCAAAGCAAACATTTCAGGCACCTACTCACCAGCGTTGTCAAAAATTTTCAACTCATTAAAATTACGTGCTTTATTTGCTATTCAAAGACTTATCTCTATGAAGTCCACTTGGGGAGGGGGGTTAACACACACAAAGTTTTACCGATATAAAGCCACACAAATTTAAAGTATGGCATGTTGATGTCCGACTAGCATTAATCATTTACGTGTTTTGTGTGTGAGCTGAAAACGAAGCCCCTGGCAAATTGGGCTGAGTAAATAAAGCAAAAAGGGACCCCGAGTTTCTATTCTATGTTTTGAAACTACAGTCAAGTTGTTGAAGAAAGCATCAATTACAATTTCGGAAACTGCAGTCCTAATTTTCAACCTTGGGAGATATGTTTTTTGCACAAGGGACCGAACCTATTTCTTGCTTGGTAATGATTCTAAGACCCGGTGATGCATTCGAGGGTATCAGACTGAGTGATCGGTATAGGGGGAATTGAGGGTTAATGACGCATCGGGACAGCTAGGTAATGCGGCCGAGGTACCCAACCCATTGACCCGGATGAAGGTCTGATACACAGCGATCTTGCCGAGATGCGCAGACCCTTAAGATTGACCACGGTGAACCAGCCGAGGTACTCAGATCCAGTCACCCAGCTAAAGTGCTCAGATCCAGTCACCCAGCTGAAGTGCTCAGATCCAGTCACCCAGCTGAAGTGCTCAGATCCAGTCACCCAGCTGAAGTGCTCAGATCCAGTCACCCAGCTGAAGTGCTCAGATCCAGTCACCCAGCTAAAGTGCTCAGACCCAGTCACCCAGCTGAAGTGCTCAGATCCAGTCACCCAGCTGAAGTGCTCAGACCCAGTGAGCTGGCAAATATGCTCAGACTCCGTGACCATGGTGAAAAGATTGACCTGGTGACCAGGCCGAGGTGCTCAGACCCAATGGGACCTGGTCGAATGATTGACCCGGTGACATGGTCAAGGATCTCAAACATGGTAACCTGGCCAAAAGCTTGACCCAACTGACCCAGCAGACCCAACTCTTGTTGAGAGATTTGAAATGCGCCTCAGAAAATTCACACGCATCGGTAAGACACACAATTTTGCTAAGCTTACACGGTGAAAGGCTAAAGACATACGAAGCCGATTAAGAAACTTGCAGCCTAACTTGGAAAACACTTTATTCATTTTCAGCTATTTTCTACAATTTTGACTTTGTTCGCATCTTAAAATAAATACCACACCAATGCGTAGGCCATGCCTTAAGCAACAAAGAATTCATAAAATACTATAGTTGTAATTTATAATTGACCACCACTGACTTCAATTGTGCGGCCAGTGTTTTTTGAGTGTCGTGCTTACTGTTTCGAAGAGGTCATTCTTCGAAACTGCCTCTCATAGTCAGCTTTCCTTCGGCCGATAAGTCTATGGCTAGTACCTGAAGCCGTATTTTTTTTTCCAGTGTTTGGTATATCGTATTCTATAAAGATTTTAATCCAGATAACCTCTTTATAACGTATTACTGATTATCAACCTTCGTTTGCTTTTACACTTTTGATTTCTGACTATTATTTAATATCGCCTCCATTGTGCATCTTTAGTCATTTACTTATTGTATTTAAAAAGCTTTTTAATCCAGACAGTCGCGTTTTAAAGTACTCACTGATTGTAAATCTTCGTTTTCTTTAACACTTTCTATTTCTAACTGGCACATTATTGGCTCATTTGTGCTATCTGTTTGCCATTAAAATATTGTACTCGAAAAAGTTCAAAACATATCGTTTTGTACCCAAAGAATGTCGTTTTAACGTACAGCTGGTTACCAATCAACCTTTTTTGTTATTTTTTTGGCTGTTATTTTATTACTAACAACATTTTTCGTTTACATTTTGCATTCTGGAAGGTTAAATCCAGGCAATCCCGTTTATAACGAACAATTATTACCAACCTTTGTTTGCTTTTTTTTCTGACTGTCATTTAATATCGACTCCGTTGTGCATCGTTAGTCATTTGTATTTAGAAGGCTTTTAATTCAGCCAATCACGTTTTAAGTCCACTGATTTACAACCTTTGTTTTCTTTTACATTTTCTATTTCTGTCACATATTTCTGGCTCATTGGGTCAGTCGTTTGTCATTAAAATGCTGTACTCGAAAAAGCCCAAACTATCCCGTTTGTGCCCAAAGAATCCCATTATAACGTACAGCTGACTACCAACCAACCATTGTTTGCTATGCGTTTGGCTGTCATTTAATACTAAGGGCGCGTTTACGCAATGACTCGCCTTTGCGTTCTCGCACCTATAGAAGCTAGAAATCTTCTGAAATTCTAACATGCGGAGGTTTTAGCTCTGTCGACTCGCAACGAAAACACTGGATAATGCGAGTTCAGAAGGGACTGTGAACATTTCGTCAGGGGAAATTCTTTATCTTATTGCCACGGATTAAAGCATTTACTCAAACGACGTCGGATTAAGCTAATCCAGACGGCGTCGTTACCATGGCAACGACAACTACGCCATTGCGATTAAATTCTAGCAGCGAGAATGCTAAGGCGAGTCGTTGTGTAAACCCGGCCTTATTTTGTTGCGCGTTATTTGTTGTTTACATATTGTATTCTAAAATGGCTAAATCCAGACAACTCCGTTTTAACGAACAACTGGTTTTCAACCTTTGTTTGTTTTTGCACTTTATTTCTTACTGTCATTTAATATAGGGCCAACTGTGCTATTCGTTTGTCATTTACGTACTGTACTCGCTCGAAGAGACTTGAACATGCCTATTCACAGAATGCAGCATCTAGAGCCGTCTACCGTTATTTAGTTCTATGTAGCACTTGATTTCAACAAGCAAAGAAATGCGCAAAGAAATGTCTTTTTACACAGCAAACTAGCCACGTGCCTCCTTAATTATTGAATGTAAAGTTGGTGCGTCTACGTGCACCAGTGAGCAGGTGGTCAAGATTAACGATACCACTGTTACTCGATGGCGCCCATCCAGCACTTCAAAATCTGCGTTTCAAAATGGTTGATATATTAAAAAAAGCTCCTGTGATGCTGTTAGGCTTAACTTTACCACTTACTCCCTGGTGCACGTGGACACGTGCACTCAATAATTAAGGAGGCGCGTGGCTTGTTTGCGTCATAAAAATAAATTTATATGTGTGTGCTCTTTCGTTTGTTGAAAGTAATGGCTAGACAGAACTAGATAGCAGTAAAATGGCTATGGATGATGAAGCCTGCATCAGGTGGCAATTCCCCTTTAAACCCAAACTATCCCGTTTTCACGTACAACTGATTATCAACCATCCTTCGCTTTTACACTTTCAATTTCGACAAAACAGACGTTAGGAAATTGAAGTCGTGGTATCACTTCATTTTATAAACTGGGGGGGGGGGGACACAACCTGGCCGTAAATGGCTTCTTTTATCAGCGGTATACAATAATAGCACAAGAAATTATCTCGCAACCCAGCTTAATCGACCACAAGTTCTCAACCCCATTCTTCTGAAAAACTATTTTACCGCGGAAACCGCATATGGGTTCTCGGCTATGCGTTTAGTTGTTGTGTCGTGACATTGCGGGCACGGGTTGTACAATGGCTAAGCGACCCAAAGATTGAATGGAAAACGATTGCCTTGCAACCGCCTTCTACGCCCTGTATCCCTCCTCCTCTGGGAAACCGCTATAAACCAAGCAATAAACCAGTGCCTTCCGTATACGGCAACTACCAACAGTGACAGTCACAGGCACACAAGACGGCCGACATACAGAACGATTGGAATCGCGAAAAAGGGGAAGGGGTCTTGAGGAAGAAGGAAACGTAAAATTGATTCAAATACAATTCAAATCAGTAAGAAATATAAAACCTCCGTTGCTTGCAGATCGAAGGTGGACGTAAAAAGTGACGCGAAAATAAGAGAAAACCCGCTGTTGTGTTTGGTTTTCTCGCCGGTGCGGTAGAGAGAACATTGAATAGCTGAAAGGCGCACCGCTGCCAGGACAATATCGCCATGCCACGATCATTATAAAACCCCTACACACCTCGTCTGAGTGTAACCGCCATTTGAAAAACATATTGCAGTGGGACGAATACAATGCATATACTTCGTGAAGACAATGCTGTTGTATGATATATATATAGGAATAAAAGACAGAAGATCCCATGTGCTTTAAATCGAGAATCTGTAGTCTGAGGTCCATTAACGTTCGTTATGTACACTCATGCTACCCTTAAAAAGGAGAACACAATCTGAAAACGTATTGCAATTGTATGAACACAATGCACATACTTTGTGAAGACAGTGCCTCGTATATGATGGTTAGAAATAAAAGACAGAAGAACATAATTTGCTTTAAATTGAGAATCTGCAGTCTGAGGTCATTATGTTCAGTATGTATACCTATGCTAACCTTAGAACAGAGAACAGAATCTGAAAACGTATTGCAATTGCGTGAATACAATGCATATACAGGGTCGTCCACAAAAAAACTGAACATCCAACATTTTCTAAGTCCAACTTTTCTAGTTAGCACCCCTCAGAAACAGGAGAGGACAGAAATCTACACGTTTCATTAGATTTGATTTCTTGTCCTCTCCTTGTTCTGTGGGGGTGCTAACTAGAAAAGTTGGACTGAGAAAATGTTGGGTCGTCATTTTTTGTGGACCACCCTGTACTTCGTGACGACGATGCCATTGTACGATGTATACGAATGAAAGACAGAAGAACACATTTGCTTTAAATTTTGTCTGCAGTCTGTGGTCATTATGTTCAGTATGAATACCTATGCTAACCTTAGAAAGGAGAACAGAATCTTACAACGTATTGCAATTGCAAGAATACAATGCATATACTTCGTGAAGACGATGCTAATGCGCGATGTATAGAAATAAAAGACAGAAGAACACATTGTCGTTAAATCGAGAATCTGCAGTCTGAGGTCATTATGTTCATTATGTATACCTATGCTAACCTTAGAACAGAATCTTACAACGTATTGCAATTGCGTGAATACAATGCATATACTTCGTGAAGACAATGCCATTGTACGATGCGAAGGAATAAAAGACAGAACACATTTGCTTTACATCGAGAGCCTGTAATCTGAGGCTCATTATGTTCATTATGTTCACCCATGCTAACCTTAGGAAACAGAACACAATCTTCCAAGATGTTTTATTTTTCAAGTCCCATTTGTGCATGTGTCGCTCAGTAGCGAGATTCGATCCAGCGTTCAGTTGGTTTGAAGTTAAAGACTCAGCCTCTCATCTGGTGGTGCTCTCTTTATTCGGGTGTAACTCACATTGTATGTTGGAATTACATTTTTCCCGTGACTTTTCTAGCAAACCTTCGCCAAAAGCATTCATATTTTCAAAACACACACACAAAAACACATTCATTATAATCGTTGACGCCAAATTCCGTTTGGAAACTAGTGTGTATGTCTGGTAAATAAATAAATAAATGAACGTTATTGTGCGCGCAGCGTACCTTGAGTCCTGCAGATATTTTATGAGCGGCTACATCTTCCTGGAGGGAGCGGTTTTCATCGACGGCCGCCATTGTTTTTGTAACCATCTATAGGATATCAAAAAGGTGCTCTGCTATCGAAAACATACAATCGATTATCTGTATTCGTTCTGGGGCGAACTCAAGATAGGCCGCGGACACTATAAAATGTTAAATAATAACATATTACAAATTTATCTTAGTTTCCTAAAATGGACACACAAAAAAAGTTCTGAAATTTGTACGTTAAAAATGTAACGGAAAGTAAACAAAATTGTACCAACATTGATTACACAAAGCAAACGACCTTCATTCGTTTTCCCTTGTGAGAAATAAGGAAAAGACAATTACCCCGACCGGGACGCTAACTGGGGACACTCACTTACTAGCCGGGTGCTATACCACTGCGCTACCGCGGCAGCCCCTGACTAAAGGCTCCAGTCGAGCTTAGTAACTGTTGAACCTTTTTCTGTGGAGATGTAAAGGCCGCAAACATACACAAGGCGCGAAAGCATTTTGCTTCTTGGCCTCCACACAGAAAGGAGGCCAGTAATGTCACAAAGCCAGTCTTTAATGAAGACAGTTTTGCTTCGTTAATCCTTTACCTTGTGATTTATTCTTTCATTATCGATTAAACAATCGTATCAATACTTTACGATATTATTGTGTGCGCGGCGTATCTTGAGTCCTGCAGGTAGTTTATGAGCGGCTACGTCTTCCTGGAGGGGGCGGCTTTAATAGACGGCCGCCATTGTTTTTGTAACCATCTTGGATATCAACAAGGCATTCTGCTACCAAAAACGTACAATCGATTATCTGTGTTCGTTCTGGGGAGAACTCAAGATAGGCTGCGGACATTATAAGGTTTTATCGGATAAGTCTACTAAGTAAAAAAAAAAAAAAGTTCTACGATGAGAAGCAATATATGACGAACGAGTTAGGTCGTTAAAGCGTAAAAGGGGCGACAAAATAAGAAGGTGACTTAAGTGTAAACTTTTAGATTGGCTAATTCTTAGTTACATCCTTATTTTTTTCTAGTTTCTGTACTTTTCTTTATTTACGTATTTTAGTGTTTAAAATTTTTTTCCCTTTACGTGTATTTGCCTGTAATACCTTTGCTTTGTAAACTGCCCTAGGAAGTACCACTTTGCTAATCAGTCATCATCCATAAATGAAAGTTTTCACTTCTTGATGGCTATTTAGTGTTAATTAATAATTTAAAATATATATATATAAAACACATAATACTAGTTCAGTCATAGTGAAAACACTCGTATAATATTAGAAACAGAAAAACAGAACGTATTAACTACAGAGAAAAAACCTTAAAATATACTAATTGCGTAATCACTTTATCATTTAAAATCAATGCTTAATTTATTGTTTAATTTGATTATAGCTATACAAGTCGTTCATATCCTTTGGAACGGGGTACAAAAATTTAAATTTCTCATTTACTGGATATTTTTCACCATAGGGATTTAAGGCCTTCCCGGCCTTAAATATATTTTTACGGAAAAAAAATAAAACATAAGCAGTAAAACGTCTGCACAGTGTATTTGTGAGCAGCTTTATCCTGCACAGTGTAGAGCTCGGCCGTCATGAGAACGAACGGGCGGAGTCCAACTCTGAGTCCACTTTAGGGAGGGACGGTGGAAAGCCAGCATGGTAATGGAATTAGTATGACACCTTTTCCCTCACCAGCTTTCTAACTTTTCCACCCTAATGTGGTATCAGAGTTGATCTCTCCCGCTCGATCTTATAACAGCCTAGGTCCAGAATAGGCAACGATTTACGCACGTGCCCGCATTTCTTGAACTACGAAATCATAGTTGTCAATATTCCTTCCTCACAGTACGAAGGAAGTAACCGAAACACGCGTCGTTACGGTAACTTGTTCGTGAAATAACCATGCCATGATGAGGGAGGATACTAAATAATATTTACTGTTTGTGTATAACTTGTCTTGTCGTCGTCGGCAGGGCTGCTTATTTTTTTTTCCCCGCAAACCTAAGCTGCGTTTTAAGTCAGTAAACAAGCACACAAGATTTATATGATTCCATCAGGGAGTTCTATAAATAGAATAGTCACAGACGGGATTTTATTTACTGTCAGCTACGGGAAAATAAATTTTGATGGGGAAAAAGGATCGCGTTTCCGTCAGAACAGAGGTTCATGGCCGGAAAAAAACTGAATTTTTTTGTTGTTTTTGCTTTTACATACTTTTATTTAATACTGACAACCGAATCCAAAGCAAATAGCAAAAACAGATTTTTCTTCTTTTTTTACACTTCAGTATTTTGGTTCAAACAACACGACAGCCATTGTTTACCCAGCGTTCAACATTATTATATTTTTCAGCATTATTGTATAGCATGTAAAGTTGCCTTGCTGGCTTGTTCCATAATTACCTAATGACTGCAATTAGACCAAATTACATCGTTCTATTCGAACTTTCGAAAGATACAATTGCAAGGAATGGAACGCTAGTCTTTAGCAACTTTTTACTACGTGAGTGACATGTGCGTTTTTCTTTTGGGAAACGTGTTTCTTTATTTTGGCGGGAATCAGTCCTTAAATGAAGAAGGTTTGGTGCCGATACTAATCAGTCCCCACAAACAGGCAACAAGGACATCTGAATTCTATGTACGAACTGTTTTGTTGGACAAATTCTTGATTATGTGCGGATTGTTAAAACGTTTATTTTTGTAAATGCGTAATGCCGAAGGCTTGAAGTAAAGAAGTTTTGAATTTAACACGTCTGCAATGAACCCTTGAATTTACACGCAGAATATTTCGTGAATACGAGTAAAGATCGGGAAACTATGTTACAGCATTCAGACAAATTTTTTTATTCTCAATTTCCCTGACATTTCCGGGTTTTTCAGGTGCATTCAATGAACCTTGTTTAGAATGAACAAGATGTTTAAACTATCCGCGGCCTATCTTGAGTTCGCCCCAGAACGACACAGATAATCAATTGCATGTTTTTGGTAGCAGAGTGCCTTGTTGATATCCAAGATGGTTACAAAAGAGTGGCGGCCGTCGATTAAAGCCGCCCTTTCCAGGAAGACGTAGCGGCTCATAAAATACCTGCAGGACTCAAGATAGGCAGCGGACACAATAGTTAAGGAAACAGGCTGTATAGCTAATGTTTTTTTATTAATATTGGCACGAAAATAATCCACCATCCCAGAAAATAGCTGTTTAGCCACCAGTCTAGACAGGACTAAACGGATTTTCATCACAAATATTGGTACATAGCCTAAGATTTAGTTTATTGAAAGTATGCCTAAAATAAAAGAACATATTAAAGGACAAATTAAAGCATTTGCTACTAGCCTATTAAGTGAGCGGCGTATCTTGAGTCCTGGAAGTCTTCCTGGAGGGACCGGCTTTCATCGCCGGCCGCCATTGCTTTCGTAACCATTTGGATATCAACAAGGCACTCTGCTACCAAAAACGTACAATCGATTATCTGTCTTTGTTCTGCAGCGAACTGAAGATAGGCCGCGCACACTTTAGAATTTTGTTTCTGATCTTGCTAATTCAATGGAACTTACATATCAGCCACAAAGGCATTTTTCAAATCTCTGTCTTTACCCTGATTTAAAAAAAAAATTCTTGTTTTCCCTGAGATTACCAGGTTCTACGGGTTTTCCAGGTTTTGTCTGAATCCTATGTTGTGACAGTAATTTGGTGACAGACTAGTTCATTAGTTCGAATATTGGTCATGTCACTCGATTAAAGATGCATAAAGGTGACTTACGTATTGTGTTATTTCTATAGATATGATTTTCGCTGATATCTCATTTTCGCTGATATCTCATGGCCGTTATATCAGAGTGAGATAACATACAATGAGCAACATGACAATGAAATAACTAAAAGCAAATAGACAGCAGGCAAATACATTCGTTAAGATGGATTTGGAGCGTTTTATCAGCATGAACCTCCAAAATGACCCAAATATCAAATTTTTTTTTAAAAGTCCTAATGTTCCTTAAGAAGTACATACGTCAATGTACGTACTTCTTAAAATTACATATGATTATGATTTTGAGATATCCTCTGGAACCTCCAAAATGTCCCAAATATGAAATCTTTTAATAAAAGTCCGAATGTTCCCTAAGAAGTACATGCGTCAATGTACATACTTCTTAGAATTATGGATGATTGTGATTTTGAGATATCCTCTTTAACCTCCAAAATGTCCCAAATGTCAAATCTCTTAAAAGTCCTAATGTTCTCTAAGAAGTACATACGCCAATGTAAATACTTCTCAGAATAACGGATATAGTTGCGATTTTGGGGAACTTATTAATTTTATGGGGAACTTATTGGAAAACGTCGCGAGACGGTCATCTTCCTATAGAGCAGTGACACGACGTAGTATTATTGTATATAACTCTATGCTGGAGCCTTAATGGGTTAGCTGCAAGGGGCACTGCAGAGAGAAACAGAAGGGCGTCATACTGAAGCCGATGCTGTGAACAGTGATTTCTTAGACCTAAAACGCGCGATTGTTGTTGTTGGAGAAAACAACGTTATTTTAAGCCTAAGAAATCCGCTCTTCCGTTGTCTGTCCCTCTATTTTTATGTAGTGCACCTTGTAGTTATGGTCCTCCAAAACCCATACTGGTGCCAATATGGCGGCAAATGTCACTGCTCTATTGCCAGGCCTCCTAGCTATTAATAGCAATTTGTGGCCACATACGCTAGATTCATACATAACAATTTCACTGATGCGTGACAAACCCCAAATCCATTATTACGGAACTAGTCGAACAGCAAGAAACCCACCCTTACACATGAGTGGAAAACCCCCCCATCGAAAACGTCTGCAGACAACTCATCCTCTTGCCAGCGTTTAAGGACTCCTCACAGTAACAGGTATACGGCGCGTCCTCTTAATATTTTTACGACTACTGTCGGGAAGGAGGCGGGTATCTTGTTAAAGGCGTCTGAAACGTAAAACCACATCTCTGGCTTTGACGGGGATATTTTAAGAAGGACCTCTTCCAGTTTTATAGGAAGAAGTTACACTTGGGAGGAAGCTACAGGCTAAAGCTTTCTTTCACTAACACAGCGCCCCTTGTCCACGATAAAAGTAGGAGGGGGGGGGGGTCATAAATCGCCATACTCACCCCAAATTTTCCGATTTATAGGACGCATCTTGAGCAAGTAATTGAAAACCGGGAAGACCTGCAGTAAAAATCTACATACAGACCTTTACTCATACTGTTATGTACGTATATCCAACCACAGAGGTTCTACTCAATTTTTATGTTCCAGACGAGTCAAAGGGAATAAATCTTGGGCGTTAGCGTATAAATATCTCCAGCAGGGATGCTCAAGTAACGATCGTATATTTTGATCGTGGTGGCGACTAGTGTACATTATTGAATACTCTCCTCGCCGAGTTATTGGGATTTCGGTTTTATTAGTGGGTGGATTTGTGGTTGAGCGCCGCAGATCCAGTGGATCAGGGATTTATGAGAGCCTACAGTATGAAGTGAATGCCTGGACACCGCAAAAAATAATTCAAATTACAGCAAGAAAACATATTCTTCTGACATAGAATGCACAAGTTCTGTCGCAGGAACAATACAAAATGAAAAGACAAGTACGAAGGTAAATAAAAACCAATGCAAACCTATTTACGTTACCTTTAGGACTTATAAGAAGTGAAAACGGAGCCGGCAGTAGCACATGCGAAAATGGTAGTAAAAACTTATATTTCGGTGTCAATAAAATTAACGGGCGACACCATCATCAGAGAAATAAAAGAATAAAAAACACCTTACATTACTAATTAATGGGCCGTCCACCATGCAGGCGTCATTGGTGAACTGGCTTAGGAACGTGCGTGTGGGATGCGGGGAGCATGAAGAATGGACGACCTTTATGACTTATATGCCAGACGACCTTATAGGACTTAAATGTTAGACAGCCTGAGCGGGGAATAGAACCCACGACCTTTGAAACCAAAGGCCAAGATCCTACCTCTGAGCCATACTGAGCCATACGGGCCGTGTCAGTACGACTCAGAGGTAGAACCTCGGCCTTTGGTTTTAAAGGTCGTGGGTACAACTCCCCGCTCATTGGCCGTGTCAGTATGACTTAGCAGTAGGACCTCAAGCCTTTGGTTTCAAAGATCGTGGGTTCGATTCCCTGCTCACTGGCCGTGTCAGTACGAGTCAGCAGTAGGACCTCGGCCTTTGGTTTCAAAGGTCGTGGGTTCGATTCCCCGCTCAAGCAGTCTGACGTATAAGTCCAAAAGGCAACGTAAATAGGTTTGCATCTGATTTTATTTAACTCTTGTTGAGCCTTTGGCATTTCGTCTTTAGTACGTAGGTATTTGCTGCCTCAACAGATTTTTCAATTCTTTTTTTATCACATAAATTTTAAGCTGTTTTTCATAAAATTGTTGTTGGTGACGTCTAGTTCAGCATCAGCAAGTTAGTTTTTGTTGTACTATCCAGATTGGCAAAAATTCTGTTTATCTCAATTGGCCTTAAGTAGATTGAAGTAGATTTTGGTAGTAATGAAGTATATGAAGTAAACAAGCACTATAATGATATAAGAATAAAAAAAGCCAAGCAGTGCACAAACATACAAAAAGCACGACGTTTCGAGGTTACTTTCACCCGTTACGAACTGTATTGTTGACATGTTGACGATACTTTTGTGGATTTAGTGCACCTGATGACGAGGGGTGAGAGTATCCTCGAAACGTCATGCTTGTTGTATATTTGTGCACTGCTTGGCTACTCGTAGCTGCATGGCGACGCAAGATGGCGTACTGAAGACGTCAAAATAGCTCCTTAAACGCAACAGCAATCGTACCAATTTTGGTCTTGTAGGCACGTGGTAACTCATCGCTTCACATGAAATTGTTCTTTATCTGGTTAGTGCTTAACCAGGCGGGCTGTTTGCGGCTGTAAATCGTTCAATAAGCGCGACACTCACTAGTTCAGTGGAGCAATTTTGACCTTATAGGGGGGGGGGGAAATGAGGCTTAATGGCGCGTCGACAGCTTGGTCATTAGCGCCAACCGTACCTTATAGGCAACTCCAACCGTACGATTGCAGCAATTTTGACGTTTTAGGCACGTGGTCACGCATCGCTTCGCACGAAATTGTCTTCTAAAATCTGGTTTGGGCTACGAGTCAGGCTACTCGCGGCTGCCGTCAATCAGGCATTGAGCGCAGCCGAAATTGCACCGAATTGAGTGCAACGCGAAAATGCGGTACTCAAAATCAGACAGGCCGCTCGCGGCGGCATGGCGTCGCAGGATGGTTTACCAAAGACGTCAAAATCGGTCCGTAAACGCCACACTCACTACTTGAGTGCAGAAATTTTGACTTTGTAGGCACGTAGTAACGCATCGTTTCGCGCGAAATTTTCTCATGTCTGGTTACGGCTTAATAATAATAGCCAACACTCGATCCAGTTTAGCTAGCTGCCACCATCTTTGCTTCGCCTTTATATACAAGCTCACAGTGCAGTAGCAGTTCACTGCTTACGTTCGTTCCAACTTTCAAGAGAGCCATCAGTGTGGCAGCCATGTAAGCATGTGCATGGTTGGAATTTAGGTGTAGCCAAGAGGCCACGTGCGTGAACGATGTCTAAGATTTACAGCTGCGGCTAGTGGACGAAGCCGTGCGAAATGCCCTGTCCTCCTAGCTGTCCCTTAAGCATTCAATCATCCAGCTCCCTTGTGTTTGGTTTGTCGAGAGAAATGTTAGCTTTGCCGTGGCTTGCTATTGAAACCTGCCTGTAAGGGACTCCCAATGCAGCAACATGAAAGCGCCATCCCCAGAGAAGCAAACAACAATCTTGGATATGGTCCATTGATGCTGCTGTCATATGTCTAGACTATGGGTTATGTTTTTATTTATTTACTTGTTTTTTTTTTTTGCGTTTTTTTTTTTGGTAGCGACTGAAGGTCAAGCACTCAGAAAAAGCAATCGCACAATTCGGGGTTTAATGAAAAATTGGAAATAAGCTATCAGCGAAAATCATATACCAGAATAACGTAATGCACTAAGCCACCTTTATGCACTTACGTTTCCTTCAAGTGACGTCACCAGATCACTGCCGTACCCAGAGGCGTACTGGCCATACAGGAAAACGGGAAGTTTCCTGTGGGGCCCATGCTCCGACAGCCTGTCGGGGGCCTTATTGATCTTTGTAAGTGATTACTGATTTGTACAAAATGCTACAAGAGAGGGGCCTATGGTAACCATTTCCCGGGCGTAAATGGCCCTACCATTGTGCCCTTGGCCATACCGCCTTTACCGATACGGCCACTTGTCCACTCACTGCCATACCGCCTATACCCATATGGCCACTTCTCCACTCAATGCCATACCGCCTTTACCGATATGGTCACTTGTCCACTCACTGCTATACTGCCTTTATCGATATGGCCACTTGTCCACTCAATGCCATACCGCCTTTACCGATATGGCCACTTGTCTACTGGCTAGTGTACAAGTGGCCGTATCGGCAAAGGCGGTATGGCAGTGATCTGGTGACGGACTAGGTTACCAGTTCGAAGCTGGGGCACTTCACATCAATGAAACGTAAGTGCGTAACGGTGCCTAGTGTACTACGTTATTCTAGTGTGTAATTTTCGCTGATGGCTTACTTCCCATTTTCCTTTATATTATTTACAGCGATTTATATCGTCTATTTACTCAGGGTTTAATAATGTCTTCGTCATAGACAATATCGTGAAAAATAAAAACAATAATACCAGCCAAAACAAGGGCAGACTGCTTGTTTTAACGCTAGTCGGGAAATTGGTAAAACTTTTTTTAATGCGGCAGTATATGTGTGTGTGGGGGGGGGAGGATTGAGGCATAAAGGCACGTCGATAGCTAGGTTATTAGTGCCAACCCCAGTCACAGTGCAGTAGTCCGGGATACCACTGCACCACACATTGCATGCCAACCAAACCCCAAATCTAGAAAGCATTATAGGCCAATAGGGATCAAAGGACAGACTGGATTTCCCGAACCCTCCTACACGAAGTACACCAGCGTGCAAAAGATGTAAAAATCGAATGGCGAACATTACATCCACACCGATATTGACGTTGCGTTTATCAGTGACATCACTTCATACTTAGATCGATTTGTAAAGGACTTCCATCGAGGACACAGCCCGATATGTGATGGCTACGTGGTATAATGGCTACGTGGTACTCTTAAAGCCATGTCAATAACTGTTTTAATTATTACTCGTTATCACCCTTAATGTTATTTTAAAAGCGACTGTGATGCAACTTGTAATGAAGGGTGGTCGTAAATTACTGGCCACATTACAAACAATTAATCTATCCAAACACGCATTTGAATTATTCAATCCGTTTCTTGCAATACTAACACTCAATACACATGACGTCATCACAAAAAATTGGATGAAAAATCCTAAAATCTCGTACTAACTCCTCGAGAACCGTCACAAACGTTGTAGTGGGGGGGGGGGGGATTAAGGTTTAATGGTGCATGGACAGCTAGGTCATTAAGGCTAACCTCAGTCCCAGTACAGTGGCACGGATTGCCACTGCACCACGTATAACGGAGGTGTTAAACAAACCCCAAATCTAGACCTTCTCAGGTTTCTGTACCTCCTGCAAAAACTGAAATATCCCGGACAGGAGGACAGCATCATCACCCAATTGACACCCAATGTCTCGCACAAGGTGGAAACGGCGACGGACACCATGAAGATGGTGACAATCGACAAGAACGTGACGGACTGTAAGTGTCCAACGACATCAATGACATTCAGGAGGAGCATACCCCCTCAAAAGGAAGCAATGAGTTGGTGTGACCAATACGCAAACGAACTAGCACCTCGTCCCGGTGACTGCGCAGAAAAGCTGAGTGCCAATCCTGGAGGGTGCCATGCCTGGAAAGTGTTGTAGGTCGTTTTTCAGAGTCCTATAGGTCGAAAACGCAATTCAAGATCATGTCCTCTTGGTCTGAATGCCAGGGTGCTATTAACCCGGCTGGGTCTTTCTAAAAACATCACTATGACACACACAAAAGCATTACTCTTGGGTCAAGTGTTCGCCTAAGTACCTTTAACTACATTGTATGATAGTGGGTAAAATGGGCAAAAAGGCAAAAATTACGATTTGACTGGTTAAAATTTAATTTTAACATTACTTCAGTCGATAATCTTAGAAAATACGTAAAAATGCAGTAATTGCAAAAAAAAAAAGTTTTTTTTTTTCAAAATTAAGGGTACAATTTAAAATGAAAAATGTACCGAAACGTCGTTTTTTTCCCCCGCCTATTTTGGCCCGTAACTACTTCCTACACTACTGTACAGAAAAAAAACCTTTGCAATTATGGTCTCGTTTCATCGTCTCCGTGAGTTTCAACAAAACTAATGTTAAAATTAAACTTAAAATCAGTCAAAATCATCGTACTTGCTTTTTCGTCACATCTGTCTAATTAGAGTTATCAAACGAATGAATTACTCCAAATACTGTGAGATTCAAAGCCTGGTCTAAATCAGTAGTCTACAATAATCTAGACACACGCTAGTGTGTCGCGCCAAGTTAGGCAACAATCATCACAACACACATCACATCAGTTCAATTGTCGAGGTTGTACCGCGGCGCCATAGCATCAGTGTCTTTTATCTTGAAGCATAGTTGGGCACATTTCAGGTATTTGGGGGAAAATAATAATGCGGTATGAAAGCTTAAATTGTGTTAAAATGGAGAGCAATGACCCACCTGACAAATATTAACTCGTGTAGGAATGCCAGCTAAGCTGATTTCAATGCAAAATCTGACCCACAATAACGTTGTAAATGTGTTAGTTAGCTAATTCGCTCATCCCCATGTTAAATCCCATAGGGTGATTATTCATCGATACCCAGATAACGGGGAGGCTTCCAGCTATAAAATTAAACGAATGGGTGCAGTACAATACGAACTGCATACCTTTTATGGTTTGGAGCCTGGGGCGTAACAGGGGTGGCTGGGAGGGCGCGTAAGTACGAAAATATTGTTATAACCATTGTTAGTATTGTCGGCATCGTCTCTCACTGGACGCCCAAAGTTCGGACAATGAGAACGTGGATACTGACTTACGTGCCTAGACACACACTAGTGTACCACGATAAATCTAAACAACGTTGCAAGGAAATTGTATTAACGTCTTGTCCAATTCACGAAAAATAAACCAACTGTAAAAACAAAGCAAAATGAACAAAGCCAAAAACTGGTAAAGAGGACACTAATTTGAGAGTGGTTCGGCCCTTCATAGGAGTGATATCAACACACCAAAACTAACTAAATATTGTAACACAAATTACAACAAAATTAAAACCAAACCAAAAACCCATAAAGAGGTGACTAAGTTAGAATGGTTCGGCCTATAGGCAAAAGGTTGTAGCAAATTGTTAAAAACCAATTTCTTTTTGACGTGGCACTTTATAGTACACATCTGCGCAGTAGTGGAGTTGAGCCAATACAAAATTTAAAAAAAAGGAGTAATATTATTTCAAAAACCAAAACAGGTAAAAGGGGCCGCCAAGTTCCGAATGGTTCGGCCCTTCAAAGGAGTGATATCAACACACCAAAACATTCGCCAACTAAATCGTACCGAATAATACTTCGGATGTTAAATGAAAACTTGAACATTGCTACCGAAAGTAGCACTGTTCTAGTTTTCATTTAACCTTCGAACTATCAAGCGGCGCGATTAAGTTGGCGAATGTTTTGGTGTGTTGATATCACTCCTTTGAAGGGCCGAACCATTCGGAACTTGGCGGCCCCTTTTACCAGTTTTGGTTTTTGATATGATTAACACATGCCGCACGCCACCAGCAAAGATTGTACAATGCTTTATTCATTGAATCCGCACACAAAATTAGCTATTGGTCCAATTACCCATTGGGGCAATGGAGGAATAATGCAGACTATGCCTACACAATTTCTTTTTTTTTTTACTGCGACGCAAGCAACAACGAGTGGAACTTGGCCGATATGACGTAAAATATGAATTAATCATGGTTACAGAATGGGGTCTGAAACGTGAGTTAATTAACATTTCTCCTTCGAAGCTGTAATAACTTGTGTGACAAAGCACTTTCCTACGGGAATTCTTCTTATTAATGTAATGGGGCCTCCGTGGTTTAACTTATTGAGAGCGTAAGGGGGAAAAAAAAAAAGGTTTGTATAATGAAGTCGACCATACGAGCGCCTTCCCCTTGTTTGGGAAGCTTGATGATTAGCTATGCGCCTCGCTATGTGTGCACGGGAGAAAAAAAAAAGGGGGGGGGCTAGATTAGCGGAAATTTAAAGAAGATATCACCCTTTCCTGCTGACCACATTTTCTTAGGGCAAAACAAAACCCACACTGTATCTCTTAATTTAAACCGAGAGATGTGTTATGGAAGATTTGAAAGGAAGGGAACGTCAGTACACGGTTATTTACGCCCATACTTGAACAAACCTAACCTTACTTTAGCCAGCAACACAGCGCAGACCTGAAAAGCAACAAACAAAGGAACAGCACACACAAAAAAAACAGAGCGGGTAGCGAAAGTGATGACAACTCAGAGTGGCTACGTGACACATGTGGATAAAGATCCACAGAGAATAAACGTCGTTGAATTTGAATTGCGTTTATTAGTTAAACACAATCTAAATAAAAGCATCTGATGAATAAGATATCGCAGAAGATCAAAGCAAACTATACCGAACAATTCAGTCGAAAGTAGGCTGCAAACACGTAGGCCCTTTGACAAAAAGGTCCAACGAGGGGAGGGGGGGGGTGGCACGTAAAAGACCCAGCTAGGCAACTGGCGGTGTGAGTATTTCAACTAAAAGATAAAAACAACAACAACAAAAAAACGGTACGTATACATTACCTGGATGATTTCGAAGCCGTAAGACACTTAGGTATCAATTCCTGAAACAAATCCCAAAATTTGTCGTTCTGCCCTTACAATCGTTAAAGCAGAATCCCAAAAAAAGTCATTCGACTTTAGAAAAAAACAATTGTTAAGAAAGAAGAAACAAATTTTGTGTATTTGTTTTACATTTTGTTGAATACACTTTAAGAAAAATTTTGGTACAGTTGATTGCTTATGAATTATCTTTCAATTTTTCATCTCTTTTCTTTGCTAATTAATAATTTCATTTTCCTCTTACGTTCGGGATTTTAATTTAAAAAAACTCATAAAAATTGCGTGGCTTTCTTTTGGAAGTCTGAGAGCGTACACTGATCTTTGCACCCCTCCCAAAAATACAATCCTTTACCGAAAGGACTTACTCACAAATGAATACCAGTTTTCGATATAAAGTACTGAATACACATTACTAGAGTGGCAATTCACTAAATATCGTAAGATGCACACAGCACACTACTCCACACAACGTTCACCGCTCCCCCCTCCCCCTCATTCACTACCACAGGCACGGCTTATTCAGTGCATAACTAACATTCTTAGGAACAGGTCTCTTTCCCTGTAATCAGGCATTGTGTATTTTTTTTTGATTGTATTTTCAGTATTCTAGTTAAACTTAATTTTCAATGTGTAGTTCCTAGCAGCAGGTCTGTTTCCCTGCAATCAGGCATTGTGTATTCTTTTAATTATATTTTCAGTATTCTATAGTTAAAATTAATTTTCATTGTGTAATTCCTAGCAGCAGGTCTGTTCCCTGTAATCAGGCATTGTGTATTCTTTTAAATGCATTTTTCAGTATTCTAGTTAAACTTAATTTTCAATGTGTAGTTCCTAGCAGCAGGCCTGTTTCCCTGAAATAAGGCTTTGCGTATTTTTTTTTTAATTGTATTATCCAGTATTCTTGTTAAACTTAATTTTTAGTGTGTAATTCCTAGCAGCAGGTCTGTGTCCCTGTAAGTGGTATTTCTGTGGATTGTTTTTTCAGGCATAAAAATTGTATATATTATTAAACAAAATAAAAAAAAATATTAAAAAAAAATAAGACGAAGAGAAAGAAAGAAAATTGAAACAGCCGGTCTGCCATCACATACAACGCAGACTGAGTGTAGCATCACTTTGCGTTGTAGGTTGAGGCTGGTTCCGAACTGGCAACACGCCAAGAAACAGAACTGCAGCTGGTGGGTGAATGTCGGACCCAAAATGCACCCAACCGCCACAATCAAGGGAGGCGCTAGTGAGCTGGATTTTCGATACACAAAAAAAAAAAGAAGGTTTCATCTTAAACACGCAGGACAACTTCATATCGCTGTGGAAGGTGGGTTGGGGGTGGAAGGGGGTACCGGGTGTGGAGAGGTGGGGGGGGGGGTGAGTTGAAGGCAGTAGCATTGGGACAGTGAGTGTAGTCCTCGTCATTATCGTTATCGCTCGTCTCCGTTTTTCACAGCAGGACACATTCAGAAGAAGCTGTTATTTATTTTTTGGAAGTCCCATACCGATTTCCAAAATGTAATTCAACCATCAAGATTGTTGCGCGCTCTGTTGAAGCGTGATGATGGGGGGGGGGGGGGGATATACAGAAATGGTTTGACTTTTGTCCGCTAGTTGCTATGCGACCGTTCTGAAGAACGCAGATTGGCAAACGTTCGAATAGAGCAGTGACACGACGTAATATTATTGTATATAACTCTATGCTGGAGCCTTAATGGGTTAGCTGCAAGGGGCACTGCAGAGAGAAACAGAAGAGCGTCATACTGAAGCCGATGCTGTGAAGAGTGATTTATTAGACCTAAAACGCGCGATTTTTGTTGTTGGAGAAAACAACGTTATTTTAAGCCTAAGAAATCCGCATTTCCGTTGTTTTTCCTTCCATTTCTATGTAGTGCACCTTGTAGTTATGCCCTCCAAAACCCATACTGGTGCCAATATGGCGGCAAATGTCACTACTCTATAGGGGGGTCACCATTACGGCAGAAAAAATCAATTCCCAGGAGAGGTGGAGTTGTAATTGCTGATGTCTCCAGGCTGACATAGACGCACAAGTTACAGCTAAGCAAAGAAATGTGTAATTTTCGACTCTTAATTACGAGCTTGTTCACAATAAAAACACATAAAGACAACAAGTAAACAAGCGGCTGCAGTGACTATACCTATGTGGGGATTATTAGTTCGTACTACCGCGCTCCTCCAAATCTATCCACAGTTAAGGGACAAGGTGGACATAAAACGTAGGGTCAATTTAAAGGTTGGGGTTATTCTAAATCAGAAACCAAACTGATGAAATAAGGACGAAGTTCGTGGTTCAGTTTGGTGGTGTTTCAATAACCAAATTGGGTGATGTTAAGCTCTGGCTTGCCTGATTAATGGCGGCAACTCATGCCTTAAATAGAATGCCACAAATGTTAGGCTTACTCGGGGTTAGCTAAAATGATGGTGGATTTAGGGCTATGGTTCAGTTATATAGACAAATCTTGGTATTGCGGGGTTGCAGTAAAACACTAACAACAGGACTGGTCTGGGTTGAGTTTAAATTTTGAGAAACGTGACAAAAAGGGGAAATTTCTACATAAAATGACCAAAATTACCTTTCAATACGGGGTGTTGGCTAGTTGGTGGCGGAATGAATTCAAGGTTAAGACCTAATTATTGGGAGCACCCGGCAGAAGACCAAGCGAGCTCGAGCAGTTACAATTGACGTCAAACATTAAGTACAGACAATTCAGAGCTTGTTACAACAATTAATTAAACAGCATCATCTCAACTAATAATGAATATTAATTTTGAAGTGACAATGGGTCATTACAATTTGACGTCATGTGAATCTTGGGCTTGGCAGATTTCACAATTGACGTCATCAGCGTAACGTTGATGGGGTGGTTATAATTTCAACGTTGGAATCCGGAATTAAACTCGCAACACCTAGTCGGTATTCCGTGCACTTCCGCCACTTTCGGCCCACTTCCGCTTCATACTTCCGGTTTTTAAAAATTCATCTAACTAATTTTTGAACACCGAGTCTAATAGTAAAAACCGTTTGTTTCTATCTGGTATACCGTTCCATAGGTAATGAGCTCACTTCTCGGCCACGTGTGGGCCACTTCCGCTTCGTATTTCCGGTTCGTTTTTTTTTAATTCTATTTTTTATGAACAAGGCGAAAACTTACCGTTGAAAATTAAAACTCCTTTCCCATTTATGTTGTGAGCAATTGCCGGGTCAGCACGCACATTTTACACCTATACTTCGCCGACTCGCAACTTAATTATCCCCACAAAGTGTTTATTAAACGCAGAATAACAATACTAGTTTTAAAATGATCACTAATGGCATAGGACCAAGATATACCGTAGCGTATTTTCTTACTTTTGTTTGGGGGGTGGGCAAACATGCTTTTATAAACAGGAAATTCTTACGTACAAACTGAGATAGCAAATATTATCGATTCTCGAACTTTTTCCTCCTCTGAACTGAAGTTTTGAAAATTTGTGGGAAAAAAAATATAAAAAAAGAACGTACTAAACGAAGGAATGGATAGTTATTGCCTCAGGACAAATAACTACCACAAGATTGTTACCGTGAACTCTTTCTTTAATGGAGAGACCCTTAAGGGAAACCACTAAAGTAAATTTACGATTTTATTTATGGTTCACCCATAAATTTACGATACAACACGGGCAGGTCAAATGAACTGTAGCACCGGTGCTGACGCTGTAAACTTCGTCGCCTTCCTTCAATAAAACCTAATTAAGTTGATCTCTTACTGGGATGTTGTTATTAATACCGTGTTAACATTAATATTCAAGTGTTCGGAACATTTTGATACGAATGTTACATGAAATGGCTATGTTAGGATTTATGAGATATTGCAAATTAAATTTCCTTGTACAAGTAACATGGGTGTTAATACTGATCCCTAGTAGCTAACTCAATGATAAAAATAAATGGAACAGTACTTTCGTTTGTTGTTCGCAGATCCATTCATTTCTAACCTAAATCTCGCGACATATACCTAAATTCGTGACAACTGTGTGCACAAAATTTTGTCATTGGAGTTTTGGTTACGTTTATCTTAACCAAACTGCAACGATAATTAACACAAGTAGGTGCCAAAATGCGTTAAATGTATTACAGTGGGGTGGCATGGGGGTGGGGGGTGGGGATGGGGAGTCTTTATGGCGCGTCCACAACTAGGTCATTAGCGCCACCCTCAGTTCCAGTGCAGTGATCCGGGTTGCCAGTACGCCACACATTTGCAGAGTTGTTAAGCAAACTCCAAATCTATATCTCATCATATATCTGTACCTCCTGCAAAAATTCATAAAAATCCCGAAAAGGAGGACATACTCATCGCCCAATTGATGTGCTTATTCTCGCGGAATATGGAAATGGCGGCGGACCGCCATCAACATGGTAATGACATCAATGACCTTCTGGAGAGGCCTCTCCTCGAAAGGAAGCACTGTCTATTAAGGTTGGTGTAACCAACACCACCTCTTCTCGGCAACTGTGGTGACAAGCCAAGTGCCGTGCAATGGGCCGTGCCTTTAATAGGCAACAACTTATTGCCTATTGTCTTGTTTGACCCACGAGGCCTTCCAAGCAGCATGCAACCTCTTTCACTTTTGGTAACCTGTTCAACAAAGTAGTTAGGTATTCAAGTAAATGCTGCGTAAACACACGACTTAGTTTGGCACGTCAGTACCCGTAGATAGTGCTAAACTGTAACAGAAACGTTTGGTGTTTTTTGTCCTTTATGACATCAACTCCGTGTTCAAACTTTTTCTATCCTATCGTGTGAGTTAAATTATTTATTTTGTAATGTAAAGGGGCAAATTTACCAACGTCAGTTAGTGTTTTAAGACCAGAACATAGTTGTAACACCAACAATACTAATTCAACGTCTTATTTCAGCACGAAAAATTATTTGAATATTTCGAAAGTTGGTTTATCATCATGATTTATCCTTTTCACACCTCGGTGACAGAAATCCCTAATCTCGCCTGAAACATCCCGACCCAACCCCTCCCTCCTTTCCGACCCGTTGTTGTTGTTGCCAACTTTTTGGGTATCTTGGATAACACTGAATTTTATAACACTGATAACACAGTAACTCAAAATACCACCCAGCCTCCAGCCTGACTCAACGTGACTCAACTTACCAACCCTCAGCAACAGTAACTCAACTTACCAACCCAGCCTCCAGCCTGACTCAACGTGACTCAAATTACCAACCCTCAGCAACAGTAATTCAACTTACCAACCCAGCCTCCTGCCTGACTCAACGTGACTCAACTTACCAACTCTCAGCAACAGTAACTCAAAATACCACCCAGCCTCCAGCCTGACTCAACGTGACTCAACTTACCAACCCTCGCCAACAGTAACTCAAAATACCACTCTGCCACCAGAAATGCAACCTGCCAACTTGCCAACCCTAACCAATAGTACCTCGAAATACCACCATGCCTCCAAACATTCAACCTGACTGAACTTAACTACCGAAACCTAGGCAGCAATCACCAAATACCACCCTGTCTTACGAAATTAAACCTGACTCAACTATAACCTAATTGCCAAACACCAAAAGATAGCAATCTCGCTTATGAAGTTCGGCTTAATTTTAATTCAAATTATTGCAGATATTATCATACCATCATTCCGTGCTCGGAATTTCTGTCTTCCTCTTAAGTGTATTTAGTCCATTTTTGGATTAGTTGACTTACTAACTTCAGGATGTGTGAATCCACAACTTCATACATATTCTATTGTCCATAAAATTAAAGTTTGGGGATTAAGTTTTCTTTTTTTTTTCTTTCTTTTTTCTTTCTTTTTTTTTCCATCTTTTTTTTGCTTTAATTTCAGTCCTATCGTGCCCAAACTGCAGCACACGTTTTCCCACTTAGCAGCTTTAGGAATTGTAAAAAAAAAAAATTAAAAAAAAAGTGTCACCCCAAGGCGAGCAGACTGACACCTTTAAGGAGTTAATGTTAGTTGGATCAATATAATTAATTTTACTTGCCGTACTACTTAGGAGAAGAAGAAGAAGAAGCAGAAGAAGAAAACTGGAAGATGTTAAGATGTGATGGAAAACGATAAAGAAAAATTAAGAATGGAACAAAAAAAATTAGAAAGATTTCAGAAGACGAAGTTGACTTAAACAAGCTGCGCTGCGCCATGTGTTGGTAAAACTCATTAATCAATGTACAGATTCACTGAGAAGCAAGGAAAACGTGATTACTTACCAATTTTCTTTTATCACTAATATACAGAGGAATTAATCGTTAGAAGAAGGGAGCAAGATGGCGTGCGAAAAAAAA
>JAHWFP010209752.1:46833-57146 GCA_023313725.1 Lithobius niger
GGCTGGGATGACACTAACACGGCAAGCGGGGGAAAAACTATGAACAATAAATAACTTTTTGTTTTGTGTATGGCGTATTCTGTTTGTCAGTTTACGAATGCCAAGAAGATGTCTGATCAAGCGTAGCTGGACGATGCAGAATGGGTCAGCGTCAGCGAGCGATTCGGCTAGTCAAGTTATAAAACTTTCGTCTATAACATCATATTCAGCAATAATTACATATTTCACTTAAACCATGTGACAGAATTGCAGTTATATTTTTTTTTCTACATGCATTACCTCTGGCCGAAGAGAATTCTACTATATTCGTCCAACACCCAGCAGGAAGAAATTATGATTCAGGTTCTGGTTGGCTTTCAGAAGCGTTCAGAAGTTCAATGAGTTTAACGAAGTGCTCCCTTGTGACACCTTGCAATACGTGATAATTAAAAAAAAAACTTATTTCCTAATTTTCTATTCGTATGGAAACGGTCAAGAATGTTTGATGTTTTCTTTAGAATATTATGTATTATATTTGACTTCAGTTGTTAGTACCTAAATTTAAACTTGATTTGGGGTTTGTTTAACGTCTTTGTAATGCGTGGCACAGCAGCAACACGGACCACTGCATTCATTGTGATTGAGGTTGGCGCTAATGCCCTAGCTGTCGACGCGCCATTAAGCCTCAAACCCTCCCATTCCCCCCCCCCCCTAAATTTGAGCATTGATAAAGGACAGATCGGAAGGAACATCATTTTCTCGGAGTTATTTTTCAGATCGAGCAGACAAGGAATGTGAATATTATCCTCTTGATTTGTACCTGTTTGGCGTGCCAGTTGTAAAAATCAAGCGTGCCACCCTTGGCACGCGTAGCGCGCTTGATTTTAATTACTACTGGCACACCGACCATGCACAAATCAAGAGCATAACATCCACATTATTTTTGTCTGCTCGTCCTGGAAAATAGTGGAAAAATACGAGAAAATGATGGTCTTTCCAATTTATGTTTTAGTATAAATTACTGAAGCTCAGATGTAGATGTAAAAAAAAAAAGCGTACCAGTCCTCTCATCACGCAATAACAAATGATTTATCGCTAAACCGTAAAGAAAAGCATTTATTATTATTGTTGTTGTTGTTGTTATAAATTTAAGGCTGAAGTTAACGAAGATGATTGAAAATCGCAAATTGCATAATGCGAGAGTCGGAACGTGCGTAATTTATTGGCTGACGACTTTCCGAATTTGATGCTTCATCGCAGAATATGCAATTACTTGATTCTGCCAAGTTGGCAGAGTATTGGAGCCGACGCGGCCTATATCAGGTTTGCAATCGTTGCAAAGTTTGTCGAAATTTAATTTCGGTAATCCTATTATAAGCTATAACGGAGGTATAAGCATTTTTGATTTGTGGTGGTAATTTGCACGAAATCATTAACAGCAAGCGCCCGACCACCGCCTTGCGCCTCCGTGTCTCACGCCTGGTTGGATTCTATTAAAAATGTATTTTTACACAAGTAAAAATGTTGGTGCCTTCGCCTTTTCTCTCCGAAGACGGGAGCTACGGCTTCGTTGTGATAGAATTAAAGAAGCTTCCCACTGCACAAAAGCGTCATTTCTGAAAAATATTTGTGTGTGTTTGCACGCAATAAACGAACAGAAATTTGATCAAACAACCGGTAGTCAAATAACGTCGACAGCAACCGCAATGTCCTGTTTACGCGAGTATAAAGCTACTCAAAAAATTAACTCTATGCCTAAAAAGAGTAGGCTATGCCAAGTATCATAAATTAGGGGAAAAAACGAACTCGTTCGATGTTTAAGTCAAGGTTTAACTGATCCAAAGTCAAATCAGGGAAGAACACAAATAAATTTTCGTGTAAGGTTTCACATACCGCAGTGTTGCTCTACTGTTTAGTCCACGTGAAACCTTGCTGCTGTATTCAATCATTCGACACGTGAATAAAATAAAAACCATATCCCAACTTTCAAATTTTTGTTTAGAGTAATATTGTGCACAATATAGGCTGCACACTCGCCTACTTTTGGTGCTGCATTTTTTCTGCAAGTCAAATAGTCTCTTTTCCGTTTATCCTATTGATGATACATACACCAATTTTTCAAAATTTAAGGTCCAAGATTTCAGGAGTGGTTATTTGATTTTTATTTTCAATGACATTTCCAGGTTTTCAAGGACTCGCACGAACCCTGATTTATTTATTCTGTAGGTCTGTACCAAGCACACTAAGACTAATCGTTTCTACGTTTTTTTCAGCGATTTCGTTTGCCAAGTAGACTGCACCAACCCGACCAGTCGTGTTCTAAAGTAAAAACTGTAAATACATGTGCATACAGTAGTAAGGTTTCACGTGGAATAAACAGTACAGTTAAACCTTACCTTAAACCTCAAACGAGTTTATGTAATAAGTTTATGTACTGTATTTTGTTGAACTAGGTGACCAAAGCCAATCAGAATGTAACACGGTCGGAAATTAAATCCAATTGTTTACATGTACTTGTGGGTATACAACAGTCCTTTGAGGATGCATTTTATTGATCGCCATTTAAAGTCGCGATATCAAACGATAAGTTAATCCCACCTTAATTCAAAGGTTAAATGAAAATTGCTTACTAAGCAATTTTCTTGATGGGAATCGTTTAGTCGCTTGCTTTAGGTTTATAAACACATTTTTTAAAATATTGTTTTGTGGTTCGTTTTTTGCCGTGATAGGCTCCAATCAGTTTAGTTTTTTCGTTTTTTTTTTTTAATTTTTTTTTTAGCAATTTCGAAATTAAAAGCAGAAAAGACACGCTTAACACTACCGTAGTGGCCGTGTACGTGTTCCACGTGTCGCGTGCTGCGATGGGTGCTTTTCGAGAATTGAAGAACGCTATTGGCCAATCTGACCACGTGACTCCTGGATTCGTCGCATTGCATTGAAGTTTGTTCAGGCTTAGATAACCATCAGAAAAACAAACCACTAACATTATACCACACGCCATGGCTGTTTGCTGTGACGTGTATATCACGTGACTGGGCTAGTCCAATCAGACGGCCAAACAGCCGTTGTTCTCGTTCGTCATTGGCTAATTCATGGTGACGTCACTGCAGACAGCCATTGCGCATGGTTTAGTATCTAAAAAACCGCAATGGATTCAGGTTTGGATCAGTATGTAGTTTTATTTTACACTTGAAACACAAGCAATTATTATTCTTGCCATCATTTTAATGATCCGTGTACATCATTGGTATGAGAAATACACTACAGTTCTCCGTATGTGTGTGAAAAGAGAGCAGCACTGCTACCTCTAGAGGTAAAATATCATTAAGGTACATTGGATGTGTAACTCTGTCGGTATACTCTTCACCCTACATCTCCAAACTAGCAATGGCGTATTTCCTTGGCGACTAAATCTGCTTGGTAAATTTCAGATTTTAACACCACATAGCACACTTGTTTGCTGTACTATTGCCTAAAGTGTGCGCGGCCTACATCTTGAGTTCGCCGCAGAACGAACACAGATAATCGATTGTACGTTTTTGGCAGCAGAGTGCCTTGTTGATATCCCAGATGGTTACAAACACAATGGCGGCCGTCGATTAAAGCCGCTCCCTCCAGGAAGACGTAGCCGCTCATAAAATACTTGCAGGACTCAAGATATACCGCGTGCACAATAGTGGCTAGTTAGCTCATATACGTTACCTGACTAGTTCTGCAAGATGACCGCAAATTCTACAGAGAAGGCGAATTGCGTGCTTGAATTAAGCAAAACTTCCTCTGCGCACATCCTCGAAGCCTTGATCTAACGCCATGTGACTTTTTTTTACGGGGATATGTCAAAGGTAATGTGTTCATTCCTCCCCTTCCAACCAATCTACAAGATCTTAAGCAACGCAAAAACATCATTACTGCCGTAATTGTCGAGGATATGCTAAACTGTGTTTTGCTTGGAATCTGATCATTCCATGGATGTGTGCAGCTGTGTGACTAAGGGAGCACACATTGAACGTCTACATGACTTGCTAGGCGAAACTTAACGAGTTGCAGAACGTGAGGGTGAAAACCTTGTATCGATAAGTTGAATAGATTTTGTTTAATAAACGCTTCAAACTGTGTTTCTTTTGGTGTTGTCGACAGTTTCCAGTTATACCGTCGACAAAATGAAGCGAAGCGACTGCAAACAATTCGTGTTGTGTATTGCAGACAGCGTTGTGGGTCATCTTATTTCTTTGTCCATCTGCTTTCGTACCGCGTTATTGGAGGGCGTTGACGGTGGTAGCGAGCAGCGGTTTTCCGACTTTGGTTTTCCGCTTGGGGCCGATGCCCTTTACGCGCTTCAGAAACTGCTGGTGAGCAGCTCGCACCAACTGTGGATTTTGTCACCTTGGTGACTCATTTATTAAACTTAAAAAGCAGAAGAATGTTACAAAGTAAGATCCGGAAGTGCACAAATGTACATAAAAACTCAACGTTTCGGTTCCTCTTATAGCCATTATCAAGAGAAGCAAGTAAAAAAAAAACACAAAAAGCACAAGAAAGCATGAGTCACGTTGCAAGTAAAATGTCCATATTCACACTGCAGAACTTGCTAGGACGTGTTAAAAACGGACAGAACCGTAAAATGTTAAAGATTTCGTCACTTTCCGGCTATTACGTTGCAACATAACCTTCATTATTCCTCAACAACATGCCCAATTTTAAATTGTATTTCTTAAAACCACCTCTGGGTGTACGCCACCAATGCAAAAAATCTGATTTTATTAATTGATGCAGTGGTTATTGCGTGATGCGGGTACAACGGTTATACTGGAGTGGATTCATAAGCAGAGCTCCCCTCGGCCTTCGACCTCGCTTCGCGCCAATTAGACACACTAACCGTAGGAAAAAAAGGCAGTGTTCATGTAACATAGTGTGAAGTAATCTGGTTAAAGCAGTACCAACGTTATAAGCACTTTAGTAATTAACGCATAGATAAAAGCCATTAAGTGCAAGTGATTTAAAAAAATTCATGCCGTTTCGTCCCTCAGGTCAGGGGCGTTATCAAGTGAAACCACACAAATATTAAAACATGGTTAAACATTACAAAAGTAGGGCCGATTCGTTGGTGGCGGTGTCCAGTCTTCTATACCAGGGGCAGCATTGGGAACCTTTGAATTTTCTGATTATTGTTAAAAACGATCGTGCTGATGATTGTTTGGCTTGCAGTTAAATGCCTTATTATTAATATTTTAATAGAAGACTACATTTTGTACAGCCGTTCCTGTAAACAATGTAAGAATTATTGCCAGCGACAGCTCAAACATCGGTGGCCATATGCTCTGTTTCATTTTTACTCGGCGGCGATAGCCCACATCTTTAGTGTGGACTGTGAAAAGATGCTACAAATAACTAAACAGAAACTAAATGCTGGAGCAAACGAAAGCTTGTTGACATAAATTTGACATAGCATGGGGCCATACTAAAAAAAAAGCTAAAATAAGAAAACGGCCAGCAAAGAGCAGCAGTACGTCACACCAAAAGGCAAAGACCCCAACATAGCTCAGTAAGTCTTGCACTCAGATTTTTAAGGACCATTGAAAAAAATGTGGTAGCCTATCGTCATTAAAATAAAAACTAAATATAAGTTTGAAATGAAGATTTGTTCGCTCCGCCTACAAATAGGCCCAAAGCCTATTTCCTAGTATTATACGTCCCCCCTATCCTGATAGGTGGAAAAGTGGTTATGTATTTGTATCTTTGCATAATTTGAGTTAAGTAATTTGAGTTAAGGTATACTTGCTAGGACACCTTTCCAGTCACCGACAAGAACAGCTTCTTCACTCATTAAATATCGGTGCACACATGCGGTTTTTTTTAACCCGCCTTGACGCAGCGTTACCGCATTTACGTGACATCTGTTAAGTACTGCACACATACCTGCGGACGTTGCGTTACGGCATGTCGCTCGTGCGTTCGTTTTGCACCGTACTCCTCAACGCAGCGTTAACGCAAACGCACCTACGTCTCTCGGTACCTTGTGTGACATGACCGGTGCACACATCCGTCTTTTATCGCAAAAGCGTTACCGAAAATGGCGTCCAATTTCGAAGAAATAGACATGGGATTGTTTATTGGGGGAGTAAAGAACTATACCCTGAAATATGAAATGTTGCTGCAGAAATGATTGAAGACTCATTGGGAAGTAATTGAAGAACTTATCCGAATTTTTTAGTTAATCTGCAAAAGGATGTATCTATAATATATTCCCCTGGTATGTCTTAAATCAGTAAATGAATGTACCAAATCGTCGAATTGGTTTGAATATATATTTTTTTGTACACGAGGAAGACGAAAAGGCAATACCGTCTCATTGGTTTTAAAATATAACTTTTTTTGTACACGGGATTAGCAAAATGGGTTGCGGCCGAATGCGTACTGGCGGTTCACGGCCATGCGTGCATTGATTGTTAGCGTCAACGCAGCGTCACCGCGCGTTAAAAACTGCATGTGTGCATTGATTGACTACGTCAACGCGCGTTAAAAAAAACGCATGTATATGCACCGGGCCTAAGTGTGGCCCGTTTGCGAATTGGTCACACCCGACTTACTCACTGTTTCCTTTTGCGGGGGGTTGATCCTCCTGAATGTTCTTGGTGTCGACGGCCACTTACGGTCCGGCACTTACTTGTTGATTGTCGCCATCTTGATGGTGTTCGTCGTCGGTTCCATCTTCCGCATGACATTGCGCGTCAGTTGGGCGATAAGTCTGTCCTCCTGTCCGGTGTTTTTCAATTTTTGCAGGAGGTACAGATGTATGACAAGATTTAGATTAGGGGTTTGAATAACATCTATGTAATGTGTGGTGCAGTGGCAACCCGGACCACTGCACTGTGACTGAGGTTGGCGCTAATGACCAAGTTGTCGACGCGCCATTAAGCCTCAATCCCCCCCCCCAAGTTGACCTCTGCCACAGCACAACCACGATAGCTACCAAGTCACCGATTCAACACTTTGAAGAAATTGTATTCTTCAGATGATCTACCGACAAAGAACTTTAATTAGCACACTGTAAAACGATCTCGAACCCGTCTTCCGCTCCGCCATTTAACTCTTAATTACGGATTCATTACGTGTGTTTGCTCTCGTGTAAAGATGTCAGCGAGAGCGTCATACAGCGCAAACAACTTTCGGATTAAAATTAGACAAATCAACAAATGTCACAATTTAAGCTGGCAGTGAATTCGTATAACCTATTCATGCCGGTGACTCGGGGACCCGTTTGCTTTCTACGAACTGGCGACACCGCCAGTGAAATTTTGAGCTAGAGCTATTGCGATGTTCATTTGCACGAGTTAATCCTTTTCCGAATTAAGGAGAGAAGAGGAGCGTAACTATGCAGAGGCGTAACGTCCAGGTATGCTATATACGTGTTGCATACAGGCCCATACCGCTAGGGGCCCCGCCAGCATGACTTTTTTTCGTAAACAGTTCAGCAAAACTCGCTGCATACATAGCTCTCCATGCAGCCCGGCAGCGTACAGAACAAAACCGTTTAAACGGATATTCCTCCCAACGCCATTTTTCTCGATCCACTATATCAAGTACGGCCCCAAAGATCTATTTCTTACCGTTAGTCAATCCCTTGGTAAAAATCCGTTTTAAAATGTGGCGTCTAGGAGATTTTCTGTTGAATAATTGTTAACTTTATTTACTGCGTTCCGCAGTATATGATTCTTTGCGCGCTTACAATAATCATGACGTTTAATCTCTGCGTGTGTGTGTGTGTGTGTGTGTACTAATTTTCTAATAATTATGCCATGAGATCAAAAATCTAAAACACTAATGCGGTAAAAATTAAAATTAATTATTCCAATAGATCGCCGCAGTAAAATTATAAGATACTAGCCTGGAAAATTTAAAATTGTGCTGTCAAAATACAAGAATCATTCTGGTTTGTGACGACGCAATCTTCAACTTGATGCTGTTTCGTGTACTATTCCGTAAGCCAACCGAGACAGCAGCTACGTTCCTCGCAGCGAGGAACGCAGCTACCACCCCAGCCGTTCCTTGGAGCTGGTAAATGCGCGTATGGGGATCTGCGTGTGGCTGTTATAAGGCAGATCGGGTGGCCCATTAATCCGACCTAACCCAACCCAACCTAACCTAACCCAACCTAACCTAACCATACCTAACTACAACAACAGATTAGCAATAAAGTGAATTTACACATAATCAGCACTAGTAGGTGCTATGTAAGTAAGGGCTCGTTTACGCAACGAGACTTTCTCGCTCGCCGAAAGCTATTTGCTAGGCAACCGTTATTTATTTACGATTAGTTTCCCGTTTCTATTAAATGACTGCGGTAATAGACAACAAATTAAATGTATTATAAATAACAACATGGACAAAGAACAAAGTGCAACGGTCATTTTAAACAGTGCTACAACATTGTTGCCATTTCACGCTATTTCCAAAATTTGCTATTCTCGCTGAAAAAAACAGCTTCTAGTAGTGATCAATCGACGGTAGAATAAATAGCTACTCGCAGCGAGATTTCAAAATCCAACATGGCGTCCATTTCGGAGTTATCGATTCGAAGACAATCCTTCGAATGCCGGTATTCAGGAATCTGTCCATCGTCATTACTGCAGTAAAAATTGTTTTCTTGTTGTCATAAATCGACGCTGTCATGTTGCTAGCATCGTACGTCGTGTCGCGAGGCACAAGGAGAAAATTTGCGTCCCCGTTGTTGCCATGGTTACTACGTGTAGACAACTTGAAAGCCGCATTCTCCGACGAAGGCGAGAAGCAGCCAGTAGATTTAGTATTGACCCAGTAAAAGCTAGTAAGCGAGAAAACTGTGCTTGCATAAACGCGCCCTAACGAAGTTTCGTAGCGAGATCCGGACCGCCTATCTCAACTGTTTACGAAAAAAACAAAAAAAAAAATGCGCCCCGCCTAGTATGCACTCGTCCGCAACAAATTCGCATATGAAATAGTTCGTGATTAATGAAGTGGACAGCTCTGCGATATCGTCAAATAAACTGCTAAACCGCGTAGGAGTCATTTTGAAAATTTTATGGGAGTAGCAAAAACAGCTTTTTCACTTACGAGTTTTTGTGCTGATAAAAACAGCATTAGCAGAAATGCAAAATCTCGTAACTAAAAACCATGGATTAACTGCTTTATTTCGTGCAAAATCATATGTTTTTGGGAAAAAAAACTCTAAGAGGGATGGATGCTTTAAACAATTAAAAGTAATTCAAAGGCTTTAAACTGAATGTCCTTTAGCTAAATAGAGAATTCTTTATAGAACAATCACCATGTGCATTTTAACATTTTAAAAAGTTACGATCGAATGGCGACTTGTCAAGTAACCTTATTAGCAATGAATTATCAAGGTAAGTCTAATTTTGTGATAATTTTTTGCACTGGGGTCCAGGGCCGTAGCCAGGAATTTTGTTATACCCCCGCACCAGAAGTAAATTAGAGTTACGCCCCACCTCCCACCCTTTTCTCCACAAACAAAAATGTCATTCCCATATGAATTTTATTTTCTTGGTTGCGAATATAAGTTATTGGAACACACTTTTTTTTTTTTGACGTGCATAATGTAACCATACCTGGACTGTAGAATTAGTTTAGGTCTCTGTGCTTCTCGACTACGCGGTCGAGGATGGCGTTTTGTGGGAATTTTTTTTTTTTTAATACTGTTAAGAAAAGTAATACGTTTTTGTCCTCGCACATTACTGTGTTTAAAATCAAATTAATCTCATTTGAACTCAGTAATCAACACTATTTTTTATTAATAACAGTTAGCACGTTTTTTTCCCTTGTTTGTGGGCTACCGTATTTCAACAATTTAATTCGGATCCTGAAGCAGACATTAAAAAAAAAAAATTAGTCATTTTCATCTCAGGTATGAAATTATAAACATATATGATTAATTCATCCTAAACTCTAAGCTTAATTTCGAAACAGGCTGTTTTTATTTCGCTTACTAACAAAATGACTATCTTCCCAAGCCGCGTAATCATTCTCTCCCTTAAATGGCAGCTTCCACTGTAGCGGTCTAGTCGCGCTTCGCGCTCCTCGGCCTGAAGAAAACCCCCGCAGTTGCGGGGGCTGCGGGGATGCTGGCTATGGCCTGGTATCGGTTGATTGAATGACTGGGTTTTCAACGTTTTTCTTTACCGAGTGTTCTTTTCGTCCCCCTTTTGTAGTTTCGAAATTATCTTCATACACTCTTCGGCATAATCGCCGAGTTTTTGTTCTCTTTAATTGAAACAGAGATTTGAAGAGATCTGATTTTATTCGTGAATTATTTAACACAAATTCTTGGGAAAGGGGGGGGG
>JAHWFP010209752.1:65865-79517 GCA_023313725.1 Lithobius niger
TCCTCTGCGACTGAATCTGAGTGAACGCCTAGTACTACTAACAGTAATAGATTCACGATCAACGAAATTATGTCATGCTGAACTTCTGCGGTTGAAGGAGAGCGCACTCCTAGTATTACTAGTAGTTATAGATTCACGAAATGATGTCACGCTGATCCTTCGGCCATTATGCGATTGAAGATTAGCATACTCCTAGTAGTAGTAGTAGTAGTAGTAGTAGTAGTAGTAGTAATAGCAGCAGTAGCGGCTTGAAAAGCTAGACAAATAACAACGTTATGACACCTACTTTTCAACAATACAATATCAAACTAACACTAATGAAGCCATTTTTACTTGAAGGCAGCAAACTTCATACTATCAAACGGATTTTTATTCTTTTCTGTTATAATATGGTAATTTTCACTCAGATACACCCGGAAAAAACTAAACTGTCAGCTGCAAAGACACATGTGCCTTACACTCACCATGCTCCTATATACGTCATCTAGATATAACAAACAATGGTCTTGTCTTGAATCTCGGCAGGCGACACCACAGCGTTTGTGATGGTTAGGTCAAACCAATATTGTGTTGCGTCGGTTTTTTTCCCCGTGTACGTACAGCTCATTTCAGCACTTTTATGACGTCACAACCGTCGCAATTCCCATCAGCGCAACTCCAACACTGTACGAGGTCTGTAATGCAATCGTTCACTCCTAGAAACTGATGAATGTTTCACAAATTTCACGGAAGTCAGCAGTTTCAGAATTGAAAAGAATAATTACATTTTTACAGCTTTCCCTATCCGCTGGAAAAGAAAAATTGCTGAATGCCATGGACGTCTCTTTTTGTGCCCTTGGTTGCAGACGACTGCTTGCAATTCTGCAAGTCATCCTGATTGGTACGCAAATGAAAACAAGACTGGAGGTATGGGGGTTGGCGCGGGGGGAGGGGGGGTTTCAGGAAAAAGGGTGGAAAGACAGGCCAGTTCATCGACTTTCCTGGTAACATTGCATATGTAAAAATATCTTTTTTTTTTATGTTGTTATTCTAGTTTTTGGTGAACAAGCAAAGGTGCCAACAGTTTGGTCCTGCTTTCCTTTTAACTGCCTTCTAATGTTCCGGTTTCTGCTGTAACGGCTGGGGGACAGAAGGGCCAAATAAGGCGCTTCAAATACTTTAGGCAAACACGATCATACGTTGGGTCTTCTGGTGCTTCCGGGTAGAACCAAGTCCATATGTCCGTTAATCCACAAGATGTCACGTTGAGGCCACTTTTGGCAAGTGCGTTTTGAAGGATTGAACCAGGAAAGTCAGACGACTGTCTGTGACTTTCTTATTGCGATTTCTGTCACTGAGGTATAGGGGAACCCGACAGCACTAGTCATGCCTGGTTGTGAATTAGTCTTGTTTCGTTTTGACTTGCCGGAGAGGCATGCACAATTACATGTCCGACAGCAATGGCTATGAGTTTGTCCTGTCTTGAATTGTTTGTGATGGTTGGGTCCACATACCAGACAGCACTAGTTATGTATGGTTAGGAATTTATTTTACAAATAAAATAAATAAAATAAATTTATTTCCGCATGCACGATGGAAAGAGGTCAGGAAGGGTCTGTTTAGGCTCACTAACACCTGTCCAGTGTTAAAAGAAGCAAAGCTACCCAAATCAAAATGGAGAAAAAAAAAAGAGGTCAAAAACCAACTCTACGCCGAAACACCCAAAAGTAAAAAACTGAAAACAAGCAGACTGAAAAGGACCTCAAGAACATAGCAGAATCAGTTCTCTCAAGCCCCGCTTAAAAATACACAAATCTGCGGACTCCATTACCCCTAACGTCTTGTTTTGAGGCACGGGGTACGGGAACAATGCCAGCAACATTGTTAGGAGTATGTCCTTTTTGCCTTGTCGGAGGTCTGAGAACCATGCCAGGTAGCAGTAGTCTTGTCTGGCTGTGAATTTTACTTATATTGAATTATCAAAGCTACCCAAGTCAAAATGGAGAAAAAAACAGCGGTCAAAAACCAACACTCCGCCGAAACACCCAAAAGTAAAAAAACTGAAAACAAGCAGACTAAAAAAGGCCTCAAGAACATGGCACAATTAGTTTCTCTCAAGCCCCGCTTAAAAATACACAAATCTGCGCACTCCATTACCCCTACGTCTTGTTTTGAGGCACGGGGTACGGGAACAATGCCAGCAATATTGCTAGGAGTATGTCCTTTTTGCCTTGTCCGAGGTCTGAGAACCATGCCAGGTAGCAGTAGTCTTGTCTGGCTGTGAATTTTTCTTATATTGAATTATCAAATAGACCCATTCGTTTTACAGAAATCCAAAATGTGACTAACGATAATAATGACCGTTACTTATTAACCGACGTCCTTTTTACTTTCCTATGCATAGATGGAACGTCACTTAATTTATAATAAATTTAAAATTTAGATTTAAAACAATAACCATAGGGACCTTCTTCACATGTATTAAAGAACTCACCAGACACCGAATCGATCCCAGAGAGTGTGCTATCATCGTCGGATCTAGTATAACACTATCCTATTGTCTGGCCGATTCTTTTAATGTTTGTCTAGAAGATGCGCCTTAAAAGCACCATTTAAAGCACACAACAGTTAAAGAGCGTCAGATTTTTATCGACTGTCATTTCCTGAGGCATTCTGCACAGCCATCGAAATATTCGAAAAATCATTGTGAAAACTTCAGTTTTGGTTAATCTCCGTCGTTGTCCGGGCAGCATAATTTTTTTTCGTTAACAGTTCAGCAAAACTCGTTATATTCCCCTCCATGCAGCCCAGCTGCGTGCAGAAAATAAAATCCGTTTAATCCGACTTAATTCACCAAACCTAACCTAACCTAACCGGATCTAACCTAACCTAACTACAACAATAACAGAGCAGCAATAGAGACAATTTAAACACAATCACCACTAGTGGGTGCAAAGTAACGAAGTTTCACAGTGAGATCCGTTCCGCCTACCTGAACTGTTTACGAGAAAAAAAATAAGCGGGCAACAAATTTTTTAAAAAAAGTCTGCGTAGAAGCTGATGACAAAAGCAAAGAAATTCATTGCATACACAGACAGGACCCTGAAAGGAGGACGAGATATCAGCTTGTCCGCCACTTTCTTTTACTTCAACTCGCCCGAAAACTCCTTTTCTCGCATTCGTTTTTCTTTCCACCCTGCAGCAGCGAAACTTTCGATTATTTATTAATAACGGATATTGTAGATTCCGGGATCCAAGACACGTGCGCGACCCACCATCATCCCTATCCACAGTCCCTCCTCAACCTTTCGTGTCTTATTCTTCTTGCTTTTGACCTCTCTGTATTTCCGAAGGTTCTAGTTTCTCCTCTGTCTCACCCCTTTCCCTTTTTTCCACCCTTCACCTTATTTTTTAGTTTTCCAGGGTCCGATTTTATGGATGACAGCACTAGATGGAAAAGAACTGGAAAGGTCCAGTCCGAGTTGTGACGGTGAGAAAAAACGCCATATGTCCGCACACTAATAAATCATCACGCTTTTCCTTCAGGGTTCCCGTATACGACAGGAGTGGATGTGTGTCACACTTTGGTAGATTTGTGACTTCATGAATTACTAGCAATCTTCAGGGATAGGAGTAGAAAAACGTGTCCAACGTGAAGAAACAGAAGCCTTAGGCCACTCATTTTTTTTTTCTTTTCTGGAAAGAGGTGACGGGAGAGGAGTAAGGTTGGAGAACTAGAGGGAAAGGAGGTCTTTTCTGAAAGCATATTACGGTTTCGGTCAGACCTCTGAGAACAACTAGTGAATAATACAAAGTAACGGGTGGCTGGTGGTATGGCGAAGATTGTCAGGTTGGAACTATTCTGGCAAGGGAGGCTTTACACAGGTCTGCGTGGAACTGCATTTAATAATATGGCATGACACAGTTGAAAGCACCGCAACTTTCAGCCGTTTTTTTTCTCTTGCTTTTTTTCTGAAGCACAACGACAAAAACGAACAACATTAAACAAGGCGATTCCCCCAAGCTGAAATATTAGCAACACACAGAGTGAACTAAATCAAGAACGCCTTAAAAAACCCTACGATTCATTAGTTTCGGCATGTGAACACCGCTCAAAGGGTTTAAGAGTTTAACGAGCGTTAACCACTCGAAATACAGTCAAACAATTGCGGCATTGTCATTGCAACATTCGTTTAAAGCATTTGCCGGTATTGCAGTTATTTTATTCTTGTATATTTGAATATAATGATATCCATTGGCATAGCATTGGCAGTTACGTTGCATTGTGCAGGCTCTTTCTTGCGTACGACAATGCAGTGGAAATAACAATGGTGAAGCAATGCAACGAACAATGTTACAACAACGAAAATCTACATTGAAGCCCAGCCAAATGGTGCGAACGCAAGACACTAAAAAAGCGACGTTTCGTGGACAGATCACTTACGTTTTCAAGCATAAATTTAATCCTATGGCGATCATGATAGTACACTTAATGAAAAGCACTGCCCAATTTGTGTTTTTTATTAAGTGGGTTGTTAAGATTGAGAGAAGATGACTTTGTGCTAGAAAACAGAAGTGATATATTCACGAAACGTCGTTCTCTTGCAGGTGCACCATTTGCTGCATTTTAATACAGGCTTTCGTTGCTATAACATTGTTTGTTACGTTGTTTCAGCCTTATTTCCATTGTATTGCCGTACATAAAACCAAGCTTCTACTACATAATGTAACGGCCAAATCTGAGCCAAAAGATATCATAATATTCAAACGATGCCACGTCAACAAAAAAAAAACATTCCAGAATTTGTGCTTAATAAAGCAAGCGGTATAAAAGGAAGGTGCACTACAATCAGCTAACACGTATCTGCATTGTTGAGTAACAGTTACCTGCTTTAATTTGATGTTTATTATCATATCATGGGTACACTTTAAAGTTCTTGAATTTTATGAAATTTCAAGCCCTTCTCAACTGACAACCGTAGCAAAAACAACTTTGTGCCCAAAACGTTATAACGTATTCCGTTTGTTGTTTAACTTGGGCACTCGTTTGAGAGGAACTTCTTTAAGTACTGAAGACGGAATAGCGCAGGCTTAGAAACGTGCAAGCAAAGAAAGCACAAGAAGAACAAGAAGAAGAAGACGCAACGTGTAATGCAAATTCATTACTTTATTTTTTTCCCCAAAAAAACCGAGACCGACGAATGAGAACGCAAGGCACGCTGGCAGAATAATGATAATAACAATAATACAGCTGTAAAATAGTTGAAATTTCAGACCCTATTTGTTTCCGACCGTTTGCCGAGTCCTAATCATGGGAGACGATCTTCACGAACTGAAACTTCACACACTACACGTGGGAAAGAGGAGGAACGAGAAGCAGGAAGGAGGTGGCGAAGAGTGAGAGAGAGAGAGAGAAAGCGGTGCCTAAAATAAATCACGAAATAATATGAAAGCTGATAAGGGACGACAGTCCGGGGAAACAGTCTCCCTTCGCCCACAAATAACAGAATCTCTCGCGGAACGTTACATGTTATATATACTACACACCGTACAGAGTGACTGCAGGGCGGAGCGGCGGAATCTTCCGTTAGGCAAAAGAATTAATAATTTAAGAACCGCAGTTTTAAAATGAAAGAATTGGCCTTCCGCCAGCTGAAGCATTGGTCGGATTGTCGACAGTGGAGCGAGCGTCACTGTACCGTCGACAAACTGTTCACTCCAAACAACACGAAAGCGCGCATAACACGAAAGAAACGTGAGAGGTATTTTAATTTCAGTTTCCATTTGCCTGCTGAGGAATTGTTATATTATTATCATTTATTTCCGTCGCTGGTGGTTTGCGTATACATTTTACGCAGGCGGATGTCTACGCGCAAAAGCGAGGAGAAAGGATGATGTGTCTCCGTTTGCCTACGAGTCGGCGTACGTTTGAAAAGAGGCACAGATTTAATCAATTTCCCGGTATCTCGTGAGAGCAGGTAAGATCAACCGTCTGCGTTTGCTTTTGACAAACTGCTTGAAAATATGGGGCGCCAGCGCACCGTTGGTCGGTCGTCGGCACCGTTGCTGGAGACGGTTATTAAAAACATGGCCAACGACGCAAAGTTTGCCGGGTGGTACCGTCTGCGAAAGAGCCTTTCTCCCTAGTTAGAGCTATTTGAAACCAGAGCCCACCGTGTCACTGGATGCCCCATAAAAGACATAATCTAACCGACAAAATTCTACTTTCCCCGCTTGCCTGGCCAGCAGAAGACTGCAATTTGATGCTGGATCATTGGCCATGCTGGGAAAGGTTGGAATGAACACGCTGATGCGGCAGCGAAAGGACCCTTTCTGGTCCTCTTGAAAGGGATCTCAGCGTTGTGTCCTTGGACGCCTTCTAACTGTACGTCTGAGGTTGCGTACTACTTGGCAGGCCTCGTAGGAGAAACAACATGGTAATAAGTTCCAAGCTATTAAAGGCACTGTCCAGGCATGCCACTGTCCTTGCAGTTGCCGGAATAGGTGGTGTTGCATAAAATATTGGTTACACCAACCTTACACATTGCTTCTTATTCAGGGGAATACCCTACTGAATCTCATTGGTGTTACCGGCCCCTTACAGTCCGTGCTTGTACACTGCCACCATCTTGATGTCCTTCGTCCCAATTCTATCTTCCACAATTATTAGCCCGTCAATTGAGTGGTGATTCTGTCCTTCCGTCTACGCTTTCATTTTAATTTTTCAGGAGTTGCAGAAATATGACAAAACTGGATTTTGGGTTTGCTGAACATCTCTGCAGTGCATGGTGCAATGGTAACCTGGCACTGCAGTGTGACTGAAGTTGGTGCTAATGACCTAGCTGTCGATACGCCATAAAGCCTCGATTCCACCACTCACCGTTAACCGAAACAAATCCACACAGATAGTTCATTGTTAGATGCTTACATATGAGTTTATAACAGGTGTGATGAATTAATTTGTTTCTGAGTGAATGACACTGTCTACTTTTGGCCTTCAGGAACAATAACAAGCATGGAAAAAAGTATGTTCCATAACTAATGGCATTCACAAAACGAAGTTCACTGCAGTTACGTGAGTGCTCAAATAAGAAGAGACCAAAAATTGTCTACAACCGAAATGGTTACTGCTATAAGATCTTGTACAGTCAATATAATATAATTACCGCATCCGTGGAAGGGTGACAGAAGGGGGTGGACCCACTAACACTATTACTGCAAAGTGTTAAGAAAATTTACTGGAGTGACTAGGCCAGGCGCCTCAAAAATCTGTCAAGGTGTTCCTTGTGGATGGTTCGGCGAAACCCAGGTAGGATAGCAGAACTCACAGCCTCCTCACTAAGGCTGGTCCAGAATTGGGACCACCCGGACTGTTCCAACGACTGTCCAACTGTGTAATAGGGAAAGCCAGTTTTCAGTCATGTCCTCGGATCCACATCGATCGGGTTGCAGGACCAGACAAGCAGTGGTCAACCTTAATAAGTCCTCTAAGGATCTTGTATACCAAAATTAGGTCGAACCTCACCCTATGATGAACGCATTCACAGTCCTGTGTGTACTTATGTCAGACAAGCGATTCATTTTCGTGTCATCTTGGGTTGGAGACGACACTTGGCTGTGCTTGACTCACAGTCCTCGGATTTCCAGGGAGCCTTTGCAAAGCTTGCATTTGTTCCAGGGCAGGGTATTTTTAATTCTTGTGTGAGGAGTTTGAGTGATCACGAAGGACTAAAATTTGGTAACATTTCCTGATGGTTTAGTGACTGACCGACGTTCGTTTACAAAGAGTTCATTTCGTTTTAACCTTTACATATTACGAGGACATTCCTTCCTCAAATTTCTTTGGAGGTAATTGGGTTTTAGCCCGATTTTTAGTACCAGCAGCAGTGATGAGAGAGTGGCATTTAGTGAACCCGTTCTAAAAGGCTAGTGGCACAGAGCACGCATCTTCTTGCCTCGCTTGCTCCCAACGATGTAACCTTTGACAACTACGATTCCATTATACTCGGATAAGTCAACGGCAAAAAGAAGGGTGGGCAGGATTGAGGTTTTGCGGTGCGTCAACAGCTAGATTATTAGGGTCAACCTCTGTCACAACACAATGGGAAAGACTTACAGAAGCATATCTCACTAGGCCGAGTAATTGCAATCTGCATGACTCAATTATATGCCTTGTATATCTGCTTTTATTTTAAAGAAGCAATTCTTACCACCCAATAGACGCCTCCTTTTACGTCACTGCAACCAAACTGCAGATCATTCACCAAGCGAAAGGAAAAGAAACGGAAGTTTCACTGTACATCACGATCTTTGAGAGGGCCCTTGGGACTCCGAACTGGGGAAGAAAAGAAAGTAGTAGACACTTTTCTTAAAACTTGGAATAAAATAATACCTGTTTTCATCAACGGCACCAGAAGGCAGCACTTGTCAGATTCACGTAGGAAGCGAAACTTGAAATAAAACAAATGGCGGCATCGTTACCACGGTAACCATGACAATAGAGACAATACCTTCGGAAATTGACGATATACTCGTGCATAGGCAACATCCGAAGTTGAAGAATTTATTCTGCATTCGATTCAAACCGTATTCAGTTCGTTACAAGAAACGTGAACCACGGAAAGTGCATGCCAAGTGGCCGCTCATCACGCTTCGGAACACAAAACCACACGTTATGCTTAGCGCCACTCGTAACTACAACCCGTTTTAAAATTGAAAGCTAGAATAAAAAAAGTAAAAGTTGAGCAGACAGTTTTGATCTATCTTAAAATTATTTCAATGTCCTAATCTGACGTATGATATTCTTTAAAGTGATTAATTTTGTATTCTTATCGTGATCAATTTGTTTTAGTGACGCTAAATAGGTTCGATTCTCATGATGCTTTGCACTTCCTGTTACTTGATGACAGCTCCCTCTGGTGGTAAATCGTTGAAACAGGTACTAGTTTCATCCAAATCTTTACCACTCTCAGAGAAAGAGAGGCACTACCTACATATTCCTCCGTGCCCAGAACATAGTGTTTAAGCACAGCTGAGTGGTTTGCTACGGACTAAGTGGCTGTCGCGTGAAATTCGTTACCGATCTAGGTACAGCACAGGACCTAAAAAAAAAAAGTCAAATTCGTCTGACCTACCTGTAGCACAGAACATTACTGCAGGTAAGCCAAGAAAAACTTACTTACTTGTTGATTGTCGCCATCTTGGTGGTGTTCGTCGTCGTTTCCATCTTCCGCATGACATTGCGCGTCAGTTGGGCGATAAGTCTGTCCTCCTGTCCGGTGTTTTTCGATTTTTGCAGGAGGTACAGATGTATGACAAGATTTAGATTAGGGGTTTGAATTACATCTCTGTAATGTGTGGTGCAGTGGCAACCCGGACCACTGCACTGTGACTGAGGTTGGCGCTAATGACCAAGTTGTCAACGCGCCATTAAGCCTCAATTCCCCCCCCCCCCCCCAAGAAAAACTGGTAAGCAAGCAATACCTTCCATCATCTACACAACGGCACAGCATCGACACTAACGTTTCGTTTAACTGGGGAAGACAGCTTTTGTAAGTGCACATCCTTTGCAACTTTAATTTTCTGAAAATTGCCTTTTGATGAGCCGATCATTTGCGTAAAACACGAAAAGTCGCTTCCTCTTACGTTTCCGACTACTAAACGCGAATGAGCCAAACGATCCTGGTACACCTGCTTGCCGTCGCATTTTTCTTTTTTTTTTTTCCCCCGTACTTTTTTTTTTCTCTCTTATTTTCTCGTAACTTTCTAGTAAGGCACAGAACAACAGCCGTTCGTGGAGGCAAACAGTATTGAAAAGATTATAGCCCAGCCTCACAGCTGTGCACGTGCACAGAAGAAAAGGCAGAACGGAAAAGCAGCATTGCTTTTAGGGGTAGGGTCGGCTACGCGGTGCGACTTTTCGTAAAACGCATGCATGAACACCGCTCCAACTAAAGCAAGCAAGCATGTGTTGGCATGGTTTGGGTATGACGGAGAAGGCAAGAGAGAGAGAGAGAGAAAATGAAGAAAGAAAAGAGTTAAGTCATTAGCAACGGCAGATGTTTTTTAAACTTTCACGTTAATTCCGCTTCTTAATTCTTGCGGTGCTAAATGTGACAGCTGGCCTGGGAATCGATCACCGGGATGAGGCATTTTTCACGGGGTTTAGCTACCAAGCATCGGCCGTCGCACTACGGAGAGAACGAAGGAGCAGTGACGAAGAGTGCGAGACCTTTTTGTTTGTTGGCGTCAGTTCCGACCGCCAGAATCGAGTTTGCAGTTCAATAAAGCCATTACATGAACTAGCAATAGCTAGTCGCTAGCTGTAAGCTCGCATCATTGTGCATGGTGTTTGCTTCCGTCCATTTCTCCATTCGTTCCCTCCACTCGTTCGTTCCTTCACCAACAACGAGCGAATGAAAGAGGGAACGGCGAATGGGGGTCTTTAACGCAGCAGATTGCGTGTGTTGGAGGTTGGAAGGAGATTTAAAAAAAAAAATTTAGAGGGGAAAGTAATGTAATGTTGTTGCTGCTGCTTGCGGGTCGTGCTTGCTTTCAGTAAGGCGGTAAACAACAAACAAGAAGGGTGCCTTGCCATTACCTCGATAATTGCAGCGGTTGTTTAAGCCTCAAGCTTTAATGGACAAATTGTCGATGAAACGGTGTTTCCATAAAATTAAAACCTAATACATTTAATAGTTACAAAGGGTTGGAGATGAGAGAGAAGACAAATTAGCAACTGCAACGGATTGACCTTGGTTTATCCGGAGAGAAAATTACTTGGGTTGTGGTATATTCCTTTAGTCCAGCATGTTTAAAAAAAATGCTGTAATTAAAAACGTTCTTAAGGCAAGAAAACATTGCTCAAAATGCTCATCCCTATAATCTTAGTTTCTTGTTTACGAAGACGATAATGACGCTTTCAGCTTTTAGCAGAGTGAGCATAAAATTTAACGGACAATTCTGTCAAAATTTGTCCAAATTGTATCGCCCCCTTCACTCGCTCAGTAAGCGTCGAGTCAAAATACATGGGAGTTCCAAGAACACCACTTACCCGGAGATGCTGTTCAGCGTGTATATCATTTGCTGTTCAGTAAAGAAAGAGCTTCGGATTTGGTTTGTGGTTCGGTTTTGCCTCTGGTCACTGTCTCATGAGTTCATTGATTTCGTATCAATTGCTGAACATTTTCCACAGCTACCTGAGCGTGTCAATGCCCGATTGTGCCAGTTGAGTCTCTAGCGACGCCATAGGTCTTTAAGGAACATAAAAGACACAGCAACAGCTCACTCCAACATCGCTTACCCGGAGATGCCGTTCAGCGTATATCATTTGAAGTTCAGTAAAGAAAGAGCTTCGGTTTTGGTTTGTGGTTCGAGTTTGCCTCTGGTCACTATCTTATGAGTTCTGTGATTTCATATCGATAGCTGAACATTATCCGAAACTACAAGACTGTGTCAATGCCTGATTGTGCCAGTTCAGTCTCTAGTGACGGCATACCTTTTTTAAATAATAAAATAAATAATATAGAGACGATGCACGAGGCATCCATCCACCCAATTATTTCCCAGGCGGCAGATGTTAAGTGGAAGAAGTACCACCATTAGAACAGTTGTTTTTTACCGCATGAGGGAGGAAACCGGAGTACCCGAAGGAAACCCTCGTGCAACGGGTGGGAAACAACTGGAGAAAAACCCGTACATATACACTTCCCATCGCCAGGATCGAACCTGGGTCTGACGGAAGCCAGAGATGTACACTGGGACCAGGTCGCCTATCGAATCTGACGCCCCAGAGCTCGCAGCTACCCGTGCACCCGTTAAGGAACTGATTCGATGATAAAGCGTTCTTTTCACCATGCTTGCTTCACCAGGAGTAAATTATCAAACAGGGAGCTTGGATGAAGCTGCAGCTCTTGGTTCCTGGGAAGTGACACGCACATATTCTATCCCTTCGGTGCTAAAGAGTTTCTTCACCATGTTTGTGTAACCAGGAGTAATTCCCAAAAAGGGAGCGTGGATAGAAGCTACAGCTCTTGCTTACTAGGAAAGACACGCACTTATTCTATCCCTTCGGTGCTAAAGAGTTTCTTCACCATGTTTGTGTAACCAGGAGTAATTCCCAAACAGGGAGCATGGATAGAAGCTACAGCTCTTGCTTACTAGGAAAGACACGCACTTATTCTATCCCTTCGATGGCAAAGTGTTTCTTCATAATGCTTGCGCACCAGAAGTAATTGGCAAATAGGGAGAGTGTATAGACACTGCAGCTCTTGCTTCCTGGGATGGGAAGGCACATATTATATCCACTGCTGACCTGTCAATGAGGATTTTCTGCTGATTAGGGATACCACGCCAAATCACTTAATTTTTGTACTATCCGATGTTACTCGTCATCCTTGGACCATTTCTCATTATAAAAGCAAAAACCTGGGGAAAATGGGTATAGAGTTATATAAAAAAAAAATTTTAAAAGGTGTAAACTGCTACTCAAAGACGCGCTAAGGCAGCGGCAGTGGCAGCCATATTGCAGGGTCTTTGATTCGGGAAGCAGGGTAGCCGGAAAACCCGATTTACGCCACTACAAAAGTTTTGTTGGACAAATTTCAGGTTGCTGTTTCGGATGTTACATTGTTTGTTTAGCCGCAGCGAGCGCGGCACATAATTGGGGAAAAAAATTGTTTTCATCTTTTACGTCTTTTTAGCATATTTTGGAACATTAATTCTGAAGAGAAGAAAAATTTCGTAAACTTTTGGTGAGGTGCAAATCGTGTTTTCTGGCTACCCTGCTTCCCTCACAACATGGCTGTCACTGCTGCCGCTTTAGCACGTCTGTGACTAGCATTTTATGTCTTTTGTAATTTTTTTTATAACTTTTCACACATTTCCCCCTCGGTTTTATAATGAAAAATGGGGCTAGGATGAAGAGTGGCGTCGGTTAGTAAAAAAATTAAGTGATTTGGCGTGGTGCCCCTAATCTAGCTAATCACCCAATTCTGTTACCTGCACTGTTATTTCAATAAACTAAGAAAGTTGGAACAGAAACTAAAGGGGTAAAAAACATGAAATGGTTGCTGGTTTATATCCTCTTTTCGCACGTTTTATTCTATAACACGAAAAGGATGGATATCTACATAATATTGTATTTTTTTTTCTATTCGATCTGTGCCAACACTGCGGCCAGAGAAGGTAAACCGACAAGAGGCAAAAGCACACATACTCTCCCTACATGTGCACACGTTTGTGTACTTATATGGGAGCACGCAAACATCCTGAAACTGAGAGGAAAATATAACAAATATTTACATGTTATTGAAATGGTTCTATGCAAGCAAAGTCGGCACCTCGAAGTTTGGCCGACCAGGAAGTGCGTAGGAACCTATTCCATAATTCAAGATCGCATTACGGTGAGCAAAAAGGTTCTTCGCCGTTATGTAGCTGCCCAAGAGATAGAAGTATCTGAGTAGTTGGGAAACGTAGTTTTCCAATTTGATCGCAATGTAGTTTTGTGTATGGCTCCAACGTATAGGCAAACCCGTATAAAGACACTTGGCTGTTATGCTTTTTATTTATTAATCATTTTTACATACGTTTCACATCAATAATTTGTGTGACCACCATCAGCATCCAGATAGAACGCAATCTTCCAGGACAGGAACATTAATTTTGACACAAAA
>JAHWFP010209753.1:0-21413 GCA_023313725.1 Lithobius niger
AGGCCAATAAGTGTTTCACTTATGTACCGTAGGTGTGCAGATAAACACTTTATTGCAGTTTTGGCAACGGGTTTGTTGTCCTTCTTATATTCCTGAATATTTCAATAATTGCAGGTCTTTCCATGGTGGTTATGCAGCAGATGGGCTTCTGTACCATGCTTTCAAATACAGTCTGACCATGAAGACATTAAAGATCCGAAGTCCGCTCAGGTCACAAGCTGACAGTTTGAACTGAGCACGAAACATGTAAATCTTTGGGCAATATTATCTTTGTTATCCACCTAGCCCTATGGATAGCTCCTGGCTCATGAATACGGAATCCTACTGGGGGGATCTTCTCCTAAGAAAACAACAGCTAGTTGTATCAGCTGTTTGTAGTCATCTCGAGGATGAAAATTGGATAATTGACTACGAATGGAACTTATCAGATCTTCTTTCACTGGCTCCAATTTGGAAGCAATGCGCTGTTCCTTTATGCCACTCTCGTACTCTTCTTTGTTAAATAATTTCCAGTAGTCAGAAAATCTTTGGAAAAGTTTTATGTTTGGCCCAGTGGACGCTTCCATCAGCAGGTCAAAAACCTTTGCGACAATAAATATTCATTAGCTCATGTATGGGATGCCTGCAAGCCAAACTCAGGTCTTTGTTGAGCTTCTGTTCCAGCAGATTCTCCAGGTTTCAGTCCTGTGTTGCTAGAGGTCGTATCAAAGGACATCATCTTCACCCATTCAGCCAGATCCCACTCTTGAATTAACTTATATACCGCACTTGCCTGTGCTTCTCCAGTTACATTCTCAATTTGTGTGACACCCAAAAGCTTCATGACACCTTCTCCCAATACCAGAACAGCCAGTTGGTCAACGGTCTCTTTTGTTGTGAGTGCCGGTAACATTTCCCCGTCCCAATGGATGGTAAGCAGCGTATCAGGTGTGAAAGACCTTCTTATCTCTATTGCAATTGATTTTCTGTGTCGCCTCCGAACCTTCCTTATCGTCTACTTGTTTAGAGCAATTTCTTCACGGTTGTGTCCCATGGATTGTGCTGCAGCAGCAAGAACGTATGTTGCATTTCGGTCACTAATTTCTGTTCTATCTAGTGCAGACGCCAATCCAGGACTAATGATGTTTGTAGGCCTTGAATGTTTGGTTGGCAATGGTGTAGGGAACTTTACATCAGCGTCGTGCTGGTCGTTAGCACTGTCTTCGTCACTACTGCTGCTACTAAGATACACAGATGCTGCCTCTGCTCTTGCTCGTTCTAACTCCCTCCTCTTTCTAGACTCACTCTGCATCTCTCTATCTTGGCGTCTTGTCTCTTGTCGATATAAAGTGGTCTCAATTGAACCCATGAGTAGTAGGATAGTGTGGGATTCGCCGAGAGAGAATCAACAAAATGGACGCCCCCATGTAAACCGGAAGTGCCGCGATCTTGGAAAAGGCCATCATTTTGGAAGGTGTTGGTGTCACATCCGGCTCGCCATTTTGAATGACGTCACTTACTGTCCTTAAAGGAACCGGAAGTGCGTCCATATTCAAGAGTAGAACCGGAAATGCCACCATTTTCCTATGATGGCTCCCGTTTCAGTTTCAATTTCCAAAATATTTAAAATGCCCGTAACTCATGAACCGTTGGTCCTAGAGCAATACCGAGCGTATTTTGGCCTCCCTTTCAAGAACCCCACCGTGGGTCGAATTTTGGGAGTTGGCCCACCCCAATAACTCGGGAACCATTGGTCCTAGAGCGAAATGGTTCAAGATTTAGCATCCCCACGTTGTACCCTACATGTGGACTTTCTCAGAATCTGGGTACCACCATTTTTGGAAGTTGGCCCACCATAATAACTCGGGAACCGTTGGTCCTAGAGCTAAACGGTTCGAGATGTGGGTTCCCTAAGCTGTATCCTACACGTGGCCATCCCCGGAACTTGGGTACCGTCATTTTTGGGAAGTTGGCCCACCCCTGTGTTCGACCCGAATCCGCAACCTGCTCCCGGCTCAAAATCTTCACCCCAGTCACCGGATCGAGCAGCTGCAGAAAAAGGGGAGTTGGATTTTCGGGACAGCACGCACATCGATTGGGGAAATCACACCGGTATGTCATCTTTAGTTGGCATAAAGCAAAATCTGTTTATACACGACTTCGCTTTATACACGGAATGTTTTTCAATCGACCCTGCCCAACATCTCGAGGAAGTGCAGACCCGCGGGCTTGATGGGCGAACCGCTGGTCCTAGTGTGAAATGGTTCGGGATTTGCATCCCCGAGTGTGCCCTACTTCGCCACCGAGTTCATTTTGAGATTAACTGGCCATAACTCGGGAACCGCTAGTCCTTGGGCGAAATGGCTCGGGATTCGGCATCCCCGAGTCAACCCTACGCCACCATCGAGTTCATTTTGATTTTAACCGGGCATAACTCGGGAACTGCTCGTCCTAGAGCAAAACGGCTCGGGATTTGGCTTCCTGAGTGTGCCCCATGCAGCCACCGAGTTCATTTTGCGATTAACCGGCCGTAACTCAGGAACGGTAGGTCCTAGAGCAAAACGGTTCAGATTCTGGTCTCCCTTAAACCCCAGACTTCGGTGACTCCATCACAAGGCTGCCCCAAGTTCATTTTCTAACGCCATCGCAAGGCTGCAACCAAGTTCATTTGTTGGTTTCCCCATATCATGGGGTACCGAGCCGCTCCACCACTTTGAACAGATTAGTATACCCTTTATTAAAATAATACTGTACGGCCAAGCAATATTACCCGCACAATATCTCGTCGGCCGCTTGTGTCCTATTCGGGTTCCAGACGATTTTCCTATTTTCGAAGTAACTGTAGAGTTATGCAGGCTGTGTTAAGCCAAACGCATCGAAGTACAAAGACCACGAACCCCCTTTAGGTAATACGCAGTCCAGTGAGTTCCAGCCACGTCTCTTGAGTACTGCAAGTTCAGTATAGCGCATTCGGATGCTCTGGGATGCGCAGGGAGCAGGTCTTAAGAATAAACTCCTCTGAATGTACGGATCCCAACGTTTTAGCGTATCCGGCGAGGTCCAAGTTCGTTAATTCATGGGAACCCCGGCTTCAGATGAAATCCTCGACCACACCATGGAACTTTTTTCTTCTCAGTCCGCCATCCATCTTCGAAGCAACAAGTGCCTCCGTCTTGGCGTTGTGCCGCTTTTTTTCTTCGAACTGTCTCGAGTTAGCTTTGGAGTCATTGTCGGCCTTGGCTATTTCTGCTACTTCGCCTCCTACTGCTCCAAGGGCGGCGAGGATTGGGAGGAGTAGGAAAGAAAGCCCCCTTTCCAGACTTGGGTACGCGAGAATTTCAGATTCAATCCCCGTCCCGTAGCTCGAGCCTTTCGAATTCTCGATGGCTGCGTTTTGGTGACTGGTAGAGATATGTTGGTCTTCCGTTTCAACCGGGAGTTGGAGAGACGAATGCTCGGTGTTTTTCCGGCCTTGATTTGTCAGAGCATACCCCACTTCTGGGAAACCAATAACTGAAGGGGGTTGGGAAATACATAATTAATACCAATATTTATTTATATTTTTTCTCCCACACTCACATCACGACTTCGACTTTGCTCCTATCCAACTTGAGGGTCATAAGCCAGTCGCTGATAACCAAGGCGTAGCATCGAGTGCTGGTCGGTATTTAAGCTCCAAATTTAAACCTTAGTCTCGTCGATCACGCTCGATTACTGGTTCACCGTAGTACTGCTTCCTAAAGTTGATTAAGTCTTGATACACGTTCGAGATGTTTCCGCTGGCAAAATCCGCATTCATGTCGATTAAGGGATATCGCTCCGAGTTCAGAGTGACGTGCACATCCGTTAGATTGCAGTGATCGAAGACGGCCGGGTTTTTTTCTGATCCGTTTCCCTCGCAGTCTGGAACCTGATTATTACATATCTCGGCTTTGTTAGAATTGCGTACTTAGTCAGTGAGGTAATATCAAAAGCATTTAATGCACAGCCACACTCACTTTCGTGAGCTATTACAGTTAGAAGAAGAGATTGTACGGTGGTGCCCTCCTGTGACTAAAATTACAAACATTACATGGCAACCAGCAGGAGCGCTTTTAAAAACGAAACTAAAACTAGAAACTGAAACCTTAATATTAAAATACTGTTCATTGTTACAGGTCTATTTTAAGATGCCAACACACTCCTTCAATGAATATCTGGTTAAAAAAAAACTTAAACATTAGCCTACGTTGCCCTCATAGGTCAGTGTCCTTCAGTGAAGGTTCAAACCTGTGCTGAAGCACCGTATCAATTGTGCTGATAATGGATTAGTAAGCACATCTGCAATCTTCTTTATTGTTTCACAATATGTCACAGTGTATAACTCTTGCTTTTATTCGTCTTGCACAAAAGAGTATCTTGTATCTGTGTGTTTTGTTCTTGATCCTATCTTCTCATTCTTTAGAAGCTTTATGCATCCTTGGTTATTTTTGTAAATCTTAGCTGGTTCATCAAATTTGATGTTAAATTCTTTAAGTAATCCATTTACCCAAATTAACTCCTTCACTGCTTCACTTAGTGCGATGAACTCGTCTTCTGTAGAGGATAAAGCAACTGATGTTTGTTTGTTGCTTGTCCAGCAAATTGTACTACCGTACAGTTGAAAACAACATCTGGTATTGGTTTTTCTTCTGTGAGGGTCACCAGCCCAGTCTGTATCAAGAAAGATCTTAAGTTGTTTCATGGGCTCAAAGCACAAATGCAGTTGATAGTGTTTAGTTGCCTTCAAATATCGGAATATAGTTGACTTCATTCCAATGGTTGCAATTGGGTTTACTAATTTTTCTCGCTAAAATATTTGTTGATACTGCAATATCTGGACGAGAATGTACTGCTAAATATAACAAGGTACCAATGGCACTTCTGTATACTCCCAATTTTCCGGCAGTTGTTCGCACTCTTGAGACTGTTTAAAATATCCCGGATCAAGTAGTATGTCAGAATTTCTTGCGTCGACGAGATTATACTGTTAGAGTGCATTATCAATATAATCCACCTGATTTAAACTACAAGTTCCTTCATCGTTCCATACATACGATATGCCTAGATAATTTGTCAAATCACCTAAATTGTGAATTTCGAAGTCTTTCATCAGGTTCTCTTCAAATTTGTCTAAAACTTTAGGATCTTGACAAGCTCCAATGAGGTCATCAACATGTGCTACAACATATTGAAACCCTTCACTGACTTGCTTAGAGTAAAGACATGGGTCGTACTTACTTCTCATGAATCCTTGTTTTATCAGTGTTTCATTCAGGGTATTGTTCCGCTCTCTTGCTCCTTGCTTCAGTCCGTACAAATTATTAAGCAAGTAGCAAACTTTATCTTCTTCACCTTCTACCTCATATCCAGGTGGCTGTTTAATATAAACTTCATGATGTAACTTGCTTCTCAAAAATACAGTTTGTACATCATAATATCAAACAGTCATTTTCAGCTAGAAACTTGTCACCACTGTATATGTAACCTTTGTCTTGATCAAATTTCACACTCATGCCAGCTTTAGTTAATTTAGGAACTGACAACAAACTGTCCTTTAGGTTAGGCACATAAAGTACATCCACAACTCGGACTATAGTTGGCATTTGGTCACCTGTTTTACAATGTAAAAATCCTTCACCGACACATGTGGCAGTGATTCTATCACCATTTGCCAAGTTTGTTCAATGTTATTGTGTAATGAGGTAAAGAATTTTCTGTCACTTGTCATGTGCGATGATGCTCCTGAGTCAAGACACTATTCTTGAGCTTGCCTGTGGTCAGATGTACAGCTTGTTGCAAAGAAAAATTCCTATGAGTGTTCCTCCTCATTTTCTGGTCCACAAACTTTATTGGCTCTTGCCTTATACGGATTTTTAAGTTTCCATGAAAAATTAGCCTTATTATGGTTTTTATCTTGGCCTTCTTTAAGAGCTTTCACAGAATTTTCAGAATCAGTTTGCACAGATTTCATTGGCAAACGGCGCTTATATTCATCAATAACTTTGCTTTCAACAGTTAAATCACCCACTGGCCTAGTTTACAAAGCTTTTATGAATGTATTGTAACTTTATGGGAGGCTTGACAAATAAAATGCAGTTACTATACGTTCTGCTATATCTTCTCCTAATGCAGTAAGATTATCAATAGTGTCTGTCACGGTGTTCAAATGCTCCTCCATATTACCATTTTCACTTAATGTTTGCCTACAAAGTTTTCTTAGAAGACTTGCTCTGCTTCTCAATGTTGCCTTTAGATGATACTTTTCAAGTGCTTTCCACGTATCTTGTGCTGTAGTCAACTTTCTAATGTGAGCCAACTGTATATCTTCCACCAACAAACCAATTGTTGCAAAAGCTTTTCCATCTATTTTTGAACATGAATCTGTAACAGGGTTTGGAGGTCCTTTATCTGATCTTTCCCATAATTTTTTTAATTAGCAGCAGCCACACTTTATAAGCCCACACTTGATAATATTATTGTTGTGCAGCTTTGCAATGTGGATCTTTGCACTGTCTGCCATGTCGACCTTGACCTTGGCCTTGGAAAACTTGACTTGCTATTGCCGATATGGCTGCCTTATGCAATGTCACTGTAACAGTCAAAATTAGCACATGGATCCACAACTTAATGGCTTGCTACGCACTTCAAACTGTTCCTTAATACTTATTGTCCTTGTTGCTGAGCCCATTACCTGTTAGAATTGGGTACTTAATCAGTTTAAGGTGACATCAAAAGCATTTAATGCACAGCCACACTCACTTTCGTGAGCAGTTACAGTTAGAAGAGATCGTACGGTGGCGCCCTCTTGTGACTAAAATTACAAACATTACATGGCAACCAGCAGGAGCGCTTTTAAAAACAAAACTAAAACTAGCAACTGAAACCTTAATATTAAAATACTGTTCATTGCACAGGCCTATTATAAAATGCCAACAGGCTTCTCGATAGAACTCGTCGTGATCAATCTACGGGTACAGCTTGTCGTAATGGGCAAATCAAGCATGTACGAGTACCAGTGTGTGAAAGCCATAGGTACGGTAATTCCGGCATCCACGAGTTCGTACAGCCTATTCTTCTGTGTGGCCGAACAGGTTACATGGAAAGGCGCCAGGACACTTGCTCTAGAATCTTTGCCGGGGCAATTCCGGTGTCTCGGAAGATGGAATTCGTGCCCGCAGCCCACATTAGAATCAACGTATGCTGAACTTCGTAAATCGCTTTCGTATAATCTTAGAAGAATCCCAGGAGATGGTTGAGCGGGATGGTATAAGCGAAAGATCCTTTCGGGGAGTGGGTGCTTAGAAGGACGTATCTCTTGTCTTTGAAGACGGTATTCGTTCCATCGTTGGCCATACTGGCACTGGCACCGTCCAGGAACCACCCCCTATTCACGACATTGACTTGGTCTTGCGGGCTGTAGGAGACGATTCCCTTAATAGTGCTGGCAAATCCCGGGTGATTAATCTCGTGCACACGTCTTGTCCCCTATCTGGTACTTGATGTTCGAGAAGAGGTAGGCTATCGCGTTGTTCACGAGCGCTATCTTGTCGGTGGCGGCGTAAGCCGACCCGTCGCTCGCTTTAACCCGGACTCCCTTCACATACTGGTAACTACGGTGGGGATGGTTGAAGAGATCCTGGTTCTGAAACACTATTCTAAGTTCCGAGTACACACACTGTTCAAGTTTGTCCCGGCAATCGGGGTGTAGTCGTGGTAATTATATTCTACCACGGACTCGTCCAGGGTAAAAGGCTCCTGGACGTTTAGGTATCCCTCTACGGTCTCCATTTCGCGTTGGAGATGAGACTATCGAGATAGGCCGCATTCGATGGAATCTGAACTTGCCGACATTTAGCTCGAGATTCGGTACGCTGTAGGGGTTGCTCTGTGGGGGATGGTTTGTTGGGTTTGAAATCCAACATTTAATGGATGCTCTCTACCTTCTACCGCTTCCTCAAGTGCAGTCTCATGGTTACGGTCTCACCCCACAAATTAAGCGGACAATCGTCCTGGTCGGTAAGCCACATTCTGATTGAGTGAATGGCGTTGCTGGTTACGGGTAAATAGATCAAGTTGTGAGGGGATTGCACTATCTTGTATCCCGGTGGGCAGTTTGGAAAGAACGAGTATAGGGTTGGCTGCCTCGACCCGCTCACGTAAAAATTGCCTACCACATCACAGTGTACCAAGACGAATTGACATCGAGGACGTTGGCCATGTTCTGGTCGATGCTGATACCATGTACGTACACTTTGGGTTCGAATCCAAATAACTTTCCTACGCATGTCGAGTCATCAGCGGAGAAATCTACCTTGTATTGTTGGCCCGTGATATGCAGCTCGCTTTTCAGAGTATTGGGGTTGCTGATAATACAGATGTACGAGGTGTCGTTTGGGACATCCCAGTGCTGACGCTTCTCTCAGCTCCGCGTAGACATATTTTTCTATCGCTTCTAATTCATAGGAACCTTCCGGGATGACGAGTTACGTTCACTCCCTGCCGTTGTTGTGGCTGTACCTAAACCTGTCCGAGTCGAAAGCTTTCACGTTCGGAATGGAGTTGTACGTTTCCGAGTTGACCAGGGCATTCTCCCATTACTCCGCGTTGTCCGCGAGCAGTAGAGGATTGAAAATTTAGTGGTGAAATCCGCGGTGTTCGAGGAAAGAACTATGGACGAGGAAGTAATCGTTCCCCATACGTCGCATGAAACGAAAGTGTCTCGAATGGTCTTAGGCATTTAAATGTGCTCTTTATTTATTATTTTTTCTAACATCTCCTAAACTCTTCGATCAACTTGCCGTGCTCGGCATCCAATAGAGACCGTTAACTTTCAACTCCGAGTAAATGTGCGCTATTTCCTGGTCTAGCGAGGTATTCCCAGTATCTCGCAAAGCTCTGATCAGTTTCAGTCTTTGCACAGATCGTCCGGGTCTTTCTAAAATCGGTATCCTTTACCTCAATGACTCGGCCGCTTAACGGGCTTAACACGCATTGCGTATTCTTCCCATTGTCGAATCGGTTGCTGGGGCCCCATCTCCTTGCCAAACACCGGTTTAATGAAGGTCGCGTACTTGTAACCGGCACTCGATTTCAGTCTCTTAGACTCGGGATCGCGGTCTCTGTAGAACGTACTACTTCTCCTGAGAATATCGTGATAATCCAACATACTCGGGTGATCATCAGTCGGTTTACGAGCTCAAGATCAACTGCCACAATTCGTCGGTACCCCTGTACTTTTATCCTCCCGCTACCACGTCGTCCCCTTCGAAATCCATGTCCGCAGAACCTATCTTGTACCGTTTAGTTTCCGGGTCATACCTTATACCGGAAGTGGGGTCGGTGAGGGTCTCCGTAGAGCCAAACATGTTCAGGTACTCTTTAGCTAGCGGTCCTAGTTGCACGGTGTCGAGTAAAGAAGTCTATTCCTCCAAGTATCTCATTCGAGTGCTTGGAGTCATTGCTCGTTTTGCTTGAGCGAGGCGGGCGTGAGTGCCCCATAGAGCTAGATAACCGTGTCATCTACCCAGCATTGAAAGCCTGCTCGGATTCTGAGAATTCCGTATCTTCTCCATCTTCCTCTCTATTATAACCGGGACCAGTCGCGGCTCACAATGCCCTCCGAATGTTCCGAAGTTTTTTCCCCCGTGCTGTATGTGTTGTTTCTGTTGCCCGGCTTCGATAGCCAGTAACTCTTTGATCTGGAGCTGTATTTGAGCGGCCGCCTCCTTGCTGTCTATTGCTCGGAGTTCGGTGTGCTGTCAGATGGGGTCCGAGATCGGTTTGAAAATCTTTGTCAGGTGCTCCGACTTGGTGGCCCTTTCGAGTTTTGCATCGAGGAATTTTCGCTTCAGACGCTGTTTTAAAGCCTCGTACTGTTTGGAGAACTAGTCCGGGCATTGCTGAGTTGCCATGGCTTTTTATTGACGGAGAAAATCGCTCGTCTTTGTCAACCCAAACACACATGTTCTCCTCAACCCAGACACACATTTTCGTCAACCCAAACACTCACGTTCCCGTCAACGTTGACGTCAACATCGGGTCACAGACCAATCCAACATGCATCTGTACCTTCCTTCTCTCAAGGGTTTGGTCTTGTCGATTGTTAGAAATCCCGTGCAGGTTGGAGTTCCAAGACTCCCCGCAAGTCCGGTTAAACGTCTAGAAGCTCATGTCACACCCAACGTGGTTGTTGTAAACGTGCCTGAGATTGGCGTCGTCTTGCCTAAAGAGAATCAGGACGTTCGCGTTGTCTCGGACCACCCTCGTCAGTCCCTGCTGTTTGTCTGGCACAGGTAAAAGACGTCCACGTTGGCGTAGGTGAAGTACCTCTCGATCCTGTCATGTTTCTCGATCATGCAGTCATCGAAGAGGAATACGGTCTTCTTGCCAGTGTCTAGAAGCTCCTCGGGTAGTGGTACCTCCTCGTTGTTCGAGTAGAACACCGCGACTTCCGGACATGTCGTCGAAGGCCCGTCTCAAGCTCTCCCACTTAGTCTGAAACAGGGTCTTGGAGCACACGTAAAGTCTGTTGTATTCTAACGAGCCCTTGTTGCAGAGGAGGTTGAGGACGAGATTTGTCTTCCCGCACCCAACCGGACCCCCAGACGAAACACCGCAGCGAATCGGGGAATCTAAGCTTACTCCGAGGTTTCTTGATCTTCCTGACAGTTTCGCCTAGGTTGTCCTAATTTATGAGTTTCATTATTTAGCCTTTATTCAGTTTAATAAAGGCCTGAAACTCATTTTAAACACGTACTGCTTGAAATGCAAACGGGACACCAACCCTCTCGACTCCAACCTCGTAACGACTTTGAATAACCGGCTGTTGTTAAAAGCCAAATGCGCGACTGTGGGAGTACGAAGGCCCAGTTCCAGCAGGCTTGGAAGCGAGGCAAGAAAGGTTCGGGTCTGTTTAACAAGATCATCGACAAACTACTGGTAGAACTCCACATACCCGGGTGCAGGTACTTGCAGACCTGGTACAAAACTTAGCAAGAGACTGGCTAGGGGAGACGTTGGCGTAATTGTTCTAGACGAAGCTTGTAAACGACACAACCTAGCCTATACGCCGCCAACTCCGAGCTGGAAAACCAACACTGAGCAAACGAAGAGCTGGCTACCAAGGCCCAGAGTATACTGCTGTCGAACATCGCGGGTTGGGTGAGAAGGCGGCCTCTCCAGGTGTTGCCGGTGCGATGCAGGTTAAGGTCAAGTTGGGGATGGGCAAACCCGAAAAAAACAATAAATGAATAAAGCAGCGGAATGGATACGTTAGTCAACGAACTGGACAAACTGGTTATGCGTCGATACCCAAGACGTATAACGAAGACAATCGACGTCGATGACTTGTGGCAAATCGATCTCTTGGAAATGATCCCGTACTCGGGCGTTAATGAGGGATACAATACCTGCTTACACAGATAGACGTGTATAGTAAGTTCGCCCGAGCAGAACCCGTCAAATCCAAGAGTATGGACGTCGTTGTGAACGCCTTTGAGAAGATGCTGGTCTCGTCCAGGCCCCAAGACCTGCAGTTGGACGAGGGGAAGGAATTCTTCAACTCCCAATTCGCAGCCATGACAATACGGTGTGATATCAACCACTACTGCACCTTTTCCGAGGCCATGGCTAGCGTGGTCGAAAGCTTCAACCGGACCCTGAAGAGGCGGCTTTGTGGCGCGAGTTCTCGCGTAGGGGCAGCTACCAGTGGCTCGACCTGAATATCCCACTTCTACGCCAGTACAACGGACCCGTACACAGGACGATTGGGGCTAGACCGTAAGACGCAGTTGGGGTTGTTACCGTTCTACCGGTAGTTCGAGCGTCAAAACGTTCTGCAGGTAAACCCAAGTTTAAAGTCGGGGACGAGATGAGAATATCCCACGTCAAAGGCACGTTTGATAAAGGTTACCTGTAGAACTGGACGAACGAGGCATACATGGTGGACAAAGTGCGGAGCACGAGTCCCGTCACGTAGACCTTATGGGATTATGGTAGGAGGGTAGCGAGGGCGGGTTCTACAAGCAGGAGTTGCAAAAGATGCGGGTGCCGGACCTGTTTCTGGTGGAGAAGGTGTTAATGACGCGGAAATAAATAGACACAAATCGCTGGTAATAATATTAAGGAAAATTGGAAATGAGCCAACAGCGAAACTCATACACTAGAAATAACGTAGTTCAGTAAGCCACCTTTTTGCACTTACGTTTCGTCGGAGTAGCATGACCCGGATTCGAACCGGCTACCCAATTCGCCCCCAGATCACTTGCATAGCGCCTTAATCGCTATGGCCACATCCTTCACTGGCATAAAGATAACTCACTGAACCCGTTATCTATATGCCAGTGGAGGATGTGGCCATAGCGATTCAGGCGCTATGCAATTGATCTGGGGGCGAACTGGGTAGCCGGTTCAAATCCGGGTCATGCCACTCCGACGAAACGTAAGTGCATAAAGGTAGCTTACTGAACTACGTTATTTCTAGTGTATGATTTTCGCTGTTGGCTTATTTCCAATTTTCCTTAATGATGCGGAAGGCAGGGGAAGACCAGTTACCTGGTTAAGTGGTGGGGATACGACGATAGGTTCAAGAGTAGGGACGATAACCTGGACTTGCTGGGATAAGTCACAACCAAAAATGACGTATTGCATGCTGGAACGTTCTAGAACATTCTATTCGATTACGTCATTTCCGGTTGTGGTGCAATTCCGGTTGTTCCAATATAAAACTAAGAACTTTTCCCGCACGTTCTCTTTCCAGTTTGAATTTCGTCGAGAGAGCATCGCCACGCCGCTTCTCACTTTCCAATTTACATCGAGAGAGTATCTCTGCCGTGTTTCAATCCATACTTAAAACATGTAGAATTTTTTTCATATATAAATGGGAAGAGTGTACATTTAGTTTTTAACCCTTATTTCTAGCTACGAAAATGGAACCCAAAACAGCCTTTACCTACACGTTTTCCATGGAAGAGTTCTCCTCCCACCGGGATCTCATCTACCATCTTCACGAATGTAGCCAACAGGGAGACGTGTCACACGATTTCTGTTGCATCCTCCGCCATTCCATCTGCGAGGAGACCAGTGCGGGGACTGCTATGTCTGCCCTACAACCATTGAAGAGGCCCATGGGGGCATCTTTCGAGTGTTCGAGAAGATCTTTGAGCGTGATGATGGCTACGACTCTCTCCTCTGCGTTCACCTACGCTTTCTGACCTGCCTGAAACCCGCCATCACCCGACTTCTGTTTGCTTGACTGACCAGCCTCGTGTCCTGTAAGTTCCAACTCTGTTTGACGATGCGGTTTTCCAGAGACGGGCAAACCCTCAATGCCAGGTTCTAGAGCCTCTACGTCAATTCCCCCTCTGCCCATGACATCCCCACATTACTCGACGAGGCCTACAAGAAGATCCATCATGCCATCGACGCCTTCGCGGAGTAGGGAGGCGGCTGGGTCGTCGACACAGTGACGGATCTCCTTCCGTGCGTCCTCCTATGTTCCCCTCCCGGTACAGCTGAACATGGAGAACAGGACTGACAACCATTGTTTCCTGTATTCCGTGTTGGTGGCGATTTATCGCAGCTTCGTCGTGGATCCTCAGCACTACACCCAGTGGATAGATACTCGATGCTTCGGCACCATGTCGGGTTGAATCAGATCGAAGCGTTCGAAGTCAAGAAGAGCGGTCTCGCCATCAATGTGATTGCCTTCACCACGGAATTCGGACTTCACCCTATCCGAGTCTGCAAGTCCATGGTCGGTTATCTGGTGATCGACTTGCTGTTTCTGGCCGAGGACGACGATGATGGCAGCCCCAATTTCCACTACGGCACCATCATGGACTTTGACGGCTTCTTTCGGTTCACTGCTGTCGGTAATCACAATATGTTTTTCTGCTGGAACTGCTTCTCGGGGTTCACTAGGGAGATCACCCTCCGCAAACAATGCGCAGACTGCTTTGCCCTGAACCCGAGCCAGCAGTTGAGATTCCCGAGACTCGGATCAAACATCCTAGAGTTTAAGCACTTCAGTCAGCAAAACAAGCATCAGAAGGTGATCTACGCCGACTTCGAGCCCCGTCCATCCACCAATTCGATGACTCCCATCCACACGCACATGCCCTGCAGTTACGGGTACGTCGTTGTCGGATCCGAAGGGGAAATCGTCACCTAGAAATACCACTTTGAACTGGACGTGCAGGAACACTTCATGAAGTCCATCGAAGAAGAGGCCCTGCAGTATGCCGCCATCATCGCCAATCCTGGATCTCTCACCCTCTCCGAAAAGGAAGAGGCTCGTTTCCTGCTGACCCAGAACTGCCACTACTGCAGACAAGGTTTTTACCCGGGATTGTATACCTCGCAGAAGAAGGCTCGAGAAGAGGTGAAGGTGCGGGATCACGACCATTTGTCCTCCGGCAAGTACCGCGGTGCGACGCATAACAAGTGCAGCCTGTCGGCGAGGCAGACCAGCGTCATCCCCGGAAGTCTTCCACAATTTGGAAGGCTACGACATGCACTTGTTGAATTGGCTGCCGAGAAGTTTACTGGAAGAGTCGACGTTATCGCCAGGAATGCGAAGCAATTCGAGAGCATGTCGGTGAACCTGAAAACCCCCTACTCTCTCCCCAACGCACCCAAGAAGAATCTCATCATCACGCTCAGGTTCATCGACTGCCTGAACTTCTTGGCTTTGTCCCTGGGGATGCTCGTCACGAACCTGAAGAATGCGAGTGGCAACATCTCCATTCTCCGAGCCGGTCTAGAACGGTCGCCCTAGGCAAACAGTTTTCAACTCACTCCATGATGGACTCCGAGCCTAGCACTTCAACCGATACAGACAACACTTCTACTATCCGACCCGTTAATGAACCTGCTTACCCAGAAAGGCCACTACCCCTACGAGCACGTCACTGAACCGGAAGTGTTCGAGGAAACGCAGCTCCCACCTAGAAAGGCTTTCTATTTGAACGTTAAAGAGAAGGAAATCGGCGAAGAGGAATACCGACATTCCTGGACTGTCTGGGACATCTTGGTCGTCAAGCTCTTCCCCTCCTACAACGCCGTTTACCAACTCACGGACGTATATCCTCGCCTTTGCCTTTGAGAACTTCCGGTCTATCTCCCTCAAGACTTTTCGTCTCGACCTCTGCAACTACCTATCCACACCCGTATCAGTTGGGGCGTGACACTGCGGCAAACAAAAGCGAAACTCGACCTCTTCACCCATGTCATGAAGCATAATTTCATAACTTCCGGTATCAGAGGCAGCCTTTCGTACATCGCTCGTCACTATGCCTCTGCGAACAACCGCTATTTTCCCGAGACCTTCGATCCTGAGTGTCCCATATCCTTCCTCATCTAACTCGACACCAACAACCTCTACGGGTGGGCCATGATCCAGAAGTTACCGTACGGGAACTTTAAGTGGCTCACCAAACGGGAGGTTCGAGCGTTCGATGTCTACTCAGTTTCTGGCGACGGCGACTACGGTTACATCTTAGAAGTGGACTTGGACTACCGTCCCGGATTACACGACGCCCACAACGACTACCCGCTGGCTCCGGAATTATTGAAGATCGACCCTTCGATAGTATCGGAGTGTTCTAAGATGGTAGCCAAGGAAATTGGACACATCGTCAACTCTACCACCAAGCTAGCCTCCAACCTCTTCAACAAGCGGAAATACGTGTGCATTGCCGGAATCTCAAGTGCTACCTGTAGCATGGCTTGGTTCTCTGCCACATCCGCTGCATCATCGGTTTCAGACAGGCAGCCTTGCTGAAGCCCTACATCGAGGGCAACACTGCGCGAAGACAGGCTGCCGCAAACGACTTAGAAGAGAACCTGTTCAAATTGGCGAACAACAGCATTTTCGGAAAGATGCTGGAGCAAAAGCAGAACAGGGTGTCCGTGAAACTCGCCAACAAAGTGGAAAAGTCGGTGAAGTACACCTCACTTCCTCACGCCGACTCGTTTCAAATTCTTAACGGCAGCCTCATCTCCGTACTACTGCAGGCCAGGACGATCGACTGCGACCTTCCCATATATTCCGGGTTCGCCATCCTGGAGCTTCCATAGCTACTGATGTACCAGTTCCACTACGGGTACATTAAACCCAAGTATGGGAATATGGCGTCGTTGCTCTTCATGGACACGGACAGCCTCTTCTACTCCATCGAGATAGAGGAGCTCTACGCGGACATGGCCGAGGCTCGGAGCGTGTGGTTTGACATGTCAAACTATGACCCCACCCATCCCCTCTTCAGCGTCGAGAACAAGCAAGTCCTCGATAAGTTCAAGGACGAGCTGGGTGGATTATCGGTGTGTAGTTTGTAGGCCTCAGGTCTAAGATGTACTCGTGCCTGATGGGTGCAGAGGAGGAGAAGCAGACAGCAAAAGGGGTGAATAGGGCTGCTTCGTAGCCCTTCGCCGCTGAAAGCATAAATTCACCACCGACGTTGTCACCAAGTCCTTGCTTTCAGTTTACGACGACAAACGTTTCGTCCTGGAAGACGGGGTGCACACTTCGCCCACGGTCACTACTAAACTTATGATACCGGAAGTGGAGATGAAGAGGACGACTTCAACTACGACGTGGACCTGGAAAGTGATATGGAGGTGGAGAAAAGAGATCGTGAAGGGGAAGCGTTGGATAGCAAGGAAGAGAATGGGGAACCGAGAGTGGAAAGTGTCCCGTCCCATCGAGAAGTGCAGCAGATGGCTAAGTTGGACGAGAGGGAGAAGAGAAGATAGGCCGATAGGTTGAGGAAAGCAGCAGCCGAGAGAGAGAGACGTGCCTCCATGTGCGAAGGGAAGAAGACGGCAAGGAGAGAGCAGGATGCAACTCAGCAATGAATTCATTACCATGAGTCCAGTGGAAGACAGAGGGAAACAAAAATTGCTAGAACGGCGCAGAGGCGGAAAGCCATGACGGAAGAAGAGAAGGCGAGGCTAACAAAAGGAGACGTGAACAGTATGCTGCGAAGAAAAAGTCCTAAATCCACCCCACTTAATCTACACGGTGCGGTCAGCTATGCCATCGGGGGCGGTAAGTTACTGGCAGGTCCAACCAAGGTGGAAAGGTGTCCATACCTTTACCTAATCACATCCCTTTCTTTCTTTTCCTTTCCATTCTAACCTCCTGTCCAGTGTGTATACATGTGTGAGTGTATGTATGAATGAGTGCGACCGTAAAATCGGTATTAGTAATGTTTATAAATCAACCTCTTGGTTAATGTCGGTCCTACATACGCACTATGAACTGTCAGAAGGAAACGTTCGGCTTTTTAAACCCTCCCATTTTAACCGCCCAGTTTTTCAGTTCGTTAGCGGAGATTGGGCCTTTCGACCAATTTCCTCCGAGGGGTGGGTAGCCAAATCTCACGCGGTTTTGCTCTAGGACCAACGGTTCCCAAGTTACCAGAGTGAGCCATATTCCCAAAATTCAAGAACCGCAATTTTGGGTTGCCCATCAGTTAGGTGGGACCCCGGGTGGGATTGTGCTCGGTTTTGCTCTACAACCAGCGGTTCTCGAGTTATAGGCATTTTAAATAATTTCGGAAATTGAAACTGAAACCAGGGGCCCATCTTAGGAAAAAGGTGGCATTTCCGGTTCCATTCTTCAATATGGAGGCACTTCCGGTTCGTTTAAAGACAGGAAGTGACGGCATTCAAAATGGTAGGCCAGATGTGACGTCGAGACCTTCAAAAATGATGGCCTTCTACAAGATGGCGGCACTTCCTGGCGGCCATCTTAGTGATTCTCTCTGGGCGAATCCCACACTATCCTACTACTCCCATGCTTCCTCTCCTCCCCTCCCCTTCTCCTATTGAGCCAACAATAATTGTCTATCCTCTTCCAATTTTATTAAAGTTAGTGCATCAGCATGTGCAATATCAAAGAGATTGTTAAGTGTTTCAGTAAAGGCTATCTCTTTTCGTTAATGTGTGTCTGTTCTCCTGGATGAGTTTTTCTTAGTCCTTGCCAGGAAGAACGTAATTGTTTAATTTTGTAATCACGTAACACTGTTGTCTTGTAGGGATTCTTGCTTTGTCCCATCATACTTCTTTTGTTGTCTCTATTGCACTCGTTTGAATGGTACTCACATCAGTGTGCAAATGAAAAAATCGTCCAAGCACTTGTCTAGGCAGTTTGTTTCCCTTAATGAAGTCGAATGTTCCTCCAATTAATATATACCACGATTCCTTGTTGTCACAACTTTTGAAGTACTGGCTATTTTTACTTTAAAATAGCTGGAAAAAATATATCATGAAATTAATACATTGTAAATGTACGGCTTTTATGCACACATTTACTGTTTGTGAAGAATATATGGAGAAATTGGAAGTCCTTGAGCGACCTTTTAAACTTAACTGAAATGAAAAAAAAATTCAGCTTTGATTTTTAACCCAAATGGAACCTATTCAGGGGGTGTCATTAAAAAATATCGTGTTTCGTGTTTTGCCATATTACTCGCTGATTCCCTAATGCACACGTGTACATGTACATTATTAATCAAACAAATAAAATGGTTGGATATTTCACACACAAAAATACTCGCACAAAATACAACATATACATGCACACGAAAAAAAGCGAAACCTAAACCAAGAAAACTCGTACAAAACAGAAGCCACAAACATCAAAACACGTACAAAATTGAAAGATTAAAAACTGTTCACAAACGGTACACGTAATTACTCATACGAACCAGAACTAAAACAGACGTAAAAAACTAACCTAACTTGGAGTCTACTTGTTTCAAAAATTATAAATTCACACAAAATATACATATAACAAGTCACAGAAAACTTAAACTACTTAAAATATAAAACAATAAACACAGACACATATATAAAAAAGACTATAATTCATACATTAGGTGCACAAAAACATAAACATGCACAAGAGCATTAACTATTTCAAACACAAACTGTATTGCCTGTCTGACATAACCACTAAGCAAAAAAAGCCCTTGTCCCTAGAACTGGAGTTCAGATTATAGTTCGTTGCACTCGATTGAACTCTAATCCGTTTTTATTCCCTTACCTTCACAACTGTGAGTATGGGGATACGAGTTCTATTGTGTTTTTTCTAAACCACGAAACTGTTTTTTGCTTATTTTTTTGGATTCCATTGATGTTATGACTTCCCATCAGTTAAACCTTACTTTAAGCATCAAACTAATTCCATTTTGTTTTTTAATTCGTGCTAATTTTGTGTACCATGCAGTTTATGTTACCTTGTTTTAATGTTTTGTATCTTTATCAGTTACGGTATGTATCAGAGTGACATCAAGAATACTTCGTCGGCTCCATCATTGTTGATTCGATGCGTACACAATGAAGGAATAAGTAAGCCGGAGACTTGATTGTTGTGAAACCGAGCACTGCTGCGTCGCAACAACGACTGCCCGTGGCATTCAGCGTGACTATTGTCAGAGTTCGTGACGTCTATTATTGTGTCAACGACCGCCATCTTCGGACTTTAGACGTTGTCCTTTGCCAACCATCCGCCGCCTGAGATGGTTACCTAACTATGCTGGTCCGCCATTATGGCGTTCTGGCCAAGTGTAATGTTTTATGCACAATACAATATTAATTCATATTGTAAGTCTCTTTTTCCTTCCGCGTCATTCACCACGTAACTTTGAAGATATTCCTCTGGGGTTAGTATTTATTGCTAACAAATGGGCCCCTCTCCAACAAGTGGTATCAGAGCCTCATGGTGAAACGATTCATGGACATTCCAAAGTGTACCGAGGGTGAAGAGGAAGACTGGAAGTCGTCTGCTATGGACACCCGAACGAAAAGTAGGGAGAAAAAGAAGAAAGGTGAAGCTTTCATGAAATCGGTCGTCGATCCCAAGCCTAGCTGTTTTTCCGGATCGTCTGTGTAGAAAAGCATAAAGGCCAGACTACAACTGCGGGATTCAAGTTTCTCGAGGAGACGTGTTGGACCAGGGAACCAGCGGTGTCGTCGTAAGTGAGCGCCAGAGTTTTCCGTAGAAGGGTTTGCTGTGTGGCCGAATGCGAGCACCAGCAACTACTGAGGGATCTGCCGAGCAGCCGAATTCGTACACCAGCAGGACTGAGTCGACAGCTTCTGTAATCCCACCACATTTGGACTCAAAGTCTAGAAAAGCGAAATCCGAATTGACACGGGCGAGCCGATTCACGCTAACTTAAAGCTAAAGAAGTGAAGCAAGGCAAAAATGGCAATAGTATAAGTAAGTTTTTAACATGCTGCGGCAATAAGAGTTACGGTCAAATAAATGGGAAGCAGTATGTGGCGTCGTCAGTGCAGTCCGATGATGATATGGAGCAAGAGTCTGGGAACGAGTCATCCGAGGAATCGGAAGTGGATACTACCACTCGCAGAGTGTTGCGACCTCGCGGAGCGACTCAACTTAAACTTAATTCGGCCCTTTTAACCCTCAAAAATAGAAAGTCGTGAGTGGGGTCACTCACTGGTGGGTGGGGGAGATGTGTAACGTCGATTTAACATTAAATAATTTAATTTTTGTGTGTTCAAGTGTTAATTTTCGTTTTTATTGTGAACTATACGGCGTTGGTTTCGGTTTGGCTACGGCGTTGGTTTCGGTTTGGTTGCGGCGTTAGTTTCGGTTTGCTATGGCGCTCAACTTCTGGTTTTGGCGTGCGGTGGCGCTGGAATCGTTGCTGACGTTTGATAGCGTGGTTTACAAAAGGTGTGTAGCGAGTGTAAATCGTGTTACTTCTGGCGTGCATTTTCGTCGGTAATGAAGCACGTTTTGATTGTCCGTCGTAAATTCGGGAGGTGGCCTCTCCCAATTTCTTCTTATTCCGTCCTGTTTGTCTACAACTGTCAACCTAAGCCATGTTGGGTGAACATGCTTGAAGAGGGACGTGATGCAGAAACGACGCCATAACGAATGAGGTTTCTTGCGTTTTGGTGTGAAGCTCGTCAACGCCAGGGTAGTGCCAGTAATTTCTCCCGTACGTCTAGAAGCAAGTTCAGATCATTTCTAACGAAGCCATGGCGGAATTTCATGATGACAGCGCTACCTGAAACGAAATAATGGAACTGATAACTCATTTTCAACAGCGTTGGAGATAATGCCTCATTGTTCTATCTAGTTCGACCACCTGTTGATTTCGAGGCCCGTTTGAGTTAATGAACTACATCCGAAGTTGTGGGTTTGACTCTTCTATCCGTTTGGTCCGTGAGTACTCTCAAACAATAAGTAACGCTGCGTTTAACCATACGAAACTTGAAAACATTACACTCCGATATGCCAGCCAGTAAAACCGAATTAGCATATTTGTATTTATATGTATTTATTTGTTCGCTATTCCTAAGATAGCATGTCAAAAGGTAGAATATTTAATATTTGGGTACTTTTCTCCGAATTGCATGAATTAATCCAGGGTAAA
>JAHWFP010209754.1:9734-26342 GCA_023313725.1 Lithobius niger
AGAGACTCTATATAATTTCTAGAGACTCTATATAATTTCTAGAGACTCTATATAATTTCAAGAGACTCTATATAATTTCTAGAGACTATAGAACTACTAAAGATATTCTATATAACTACCAAGGACATTCTATAGAACTTCGAAAGAGAATTACACAGAATTTCTAAACAGGATTCTTTAAAATTTCTAAAGATTGAAATTTCTATTGAATATCTAAAGAGACGATCTAGAAGAGCTAAAAATACTTACTAAGGAGAATTCTAAAGATTTTTTAAAGATATTTCGTAGAACTTCTGCAAAACATTGGTGATTTGGATTTAATTTAATAGACCAACAGTGTTTTAATAAATTCAGTTATTTTGGACCATCACGCAAACCCATAATTTTTTTCTGTGTCGTTTTGAGTTAACACAGAGTGGTCCTGTCAACAAATATGAAAAAAAAAATGATCGATCTGAAAATTTCCATTTTTAATTGTTTTGGAAACGATTTTTTGGACCAATATTGTTGATAGATTGGTCCAAATCAAAGAACCATTAGTATGGGTTATCATAATTTGTTGCATAGCCCACTTAGGGACAATATAGATATTGAATAAAACATCTAAGGAAAAATAAATGCGATATGAAGGTTGTTGTAGTGAACTGATGATTTAAACTACGGGCTATTTACTAATTACACAATACACAACTAATAGGTAGAAGTAAACAATAGCTGACAAAAACTAAATTTGAAATTATTCTACGGACGGTTCTGCAATTCTTTACGGAATAATTTGTGTAATACATTTTAAACATGAACTACATGTTTTTTGAAGCGCCTCTATTAATATAACGAGAGGTGAAAGCACCGGAAATAAGTTTGCACCTTTAGTTTGACTTTAGACATTTTAAAAATAAACGAAAATAAACAACGAACATATCAAAACAACACACAAAAAAAAACAGTACGTTTGTTACTGCAGTATTCAACCATTATACACGTAAATAAAATTAATTTAAAAAAAAGCCAAACTTTCAACAAATTTGACGCCTAAACAAAAACAAAGAATAATACAATGGCTACACACTCGACTACTCTCAGAGCTAAATGTTTCTGATATCTTCAGTCAAGTCACCTTCTTTCCGTTCATCACCAAACTGATGATACACTTTTCAAAATTTGCAAGCCTTTTACCTGGCCTACAATTTCATTATTATTTTCCAGGACATTTCTAGATTTTCAAGGACTTGTACTAACCCTGAATTACCTGCAGGCCTATACTAAGCACACTAAGAAGATTAGTTTCTATATGCCCACGAAAATACATTACCTGCAACTTCTAGCATTCCTCTCCTAATGCTTTCTCCTCCTAGAGAAGAACTTGTTGGCTTCCCTGCCAGCTCGGTAGCTTATCATCTGCGCATGCGTGACGCAGTCCTCCTTTATAAGCGTTGACTCGAGAACTTGTCTCATCTTTCTTCTCTAGGTGTCCACTGTGTGACTGCTCTTCCCAAATCCCTGGATTCTGAACGTTCGGCGCAACCGCGCTGGTATCCTCGGATAACTTTCGTCTTGAAATTTTGGACTTCAGCCTGACCACGCTGACTTCTTGGACTGCATCCTCACCATTGGTCATCAATTCGGTGGTCGTTTACGTGGCGTGGCCGACTTGCGACCTCTTCCTCAATAGTTTCGACTGCTACTTGGACATAGTGGACTTCCAACGGTCAGACTCGTCCTCTGGTTCACCCAACCATTCGTCTACGGCGTTTGTCTTGCCACACATTCGCAGCCTGACACCTTCGCCACTTGCGGCTTCAGCTGTTCGTCTCGCACCCCTTTCAGTCTTGGTGTTCTGTCCCGTTCCCGCTTCTTCAATCTCATCGGTTGAACGCCTGCACTTTCCTTTTCGGTTCAGTACGACCGCCCTTCTACGACCCTCCAGAAAGGGTCGTTCGTTCCCCGAAGATCGCCCAAGTGGCACCTTCCAGTCACCTTGGTCGTCCGCTGTTTGCTCCTGTCACTCATCGGCCATTGCATCTTCCATCTCTTCCTCTCCTTTGCCAGACCATTCTTCAGGGCGACCTTCACCACCTGCTGTTCATGGTTGATCCATTTCTTTGCCTTTGGCGCTACAGCATCATGGCCTGCTGGACTCATCCTGTCCTTTCTTTTCCTAAAGATGGTCGCTTTTGAGGCTCCACCTGCTTGCACCTACACTGTTTTGTATTCCTGGCCGCCTCACATCGATATCACCATCCGCGGCTGTTTGGCTTTTCTCACCCTTCTGTTAACAGCGGTACTGCGCTAAGACACTGCCACGACCATCTCCTACCATATGGACGACCTGGGACCTTCACCTTCGCTGCAAGACCGTTGCTTTTCATCATGACTGCCTAGCAACAAACGACCATAGAACGGCTCTTCTGCCATGTGCTGGCCCTTTGCCTGACATCTCTTCACAGCCTTCTCCATCCTGTGGTAGCGTTATGGCGCAGCCTACTGGCTTCTTCGGCTGTCCTTCGTCCTTCACCTCTCTCTAAATAAGTCACTCAGTCATGTCGGCCGCCCAATTTTGAGGCCATGAGGAAGCCTCAAAATTAAATACTTCGTACCCTATGGTTTAAAACTTGAAGATTTAAGCAAAAAAACAAGACCATTTTTTTTTTGTTCTCCACAACGAGTTAACATTTCTCTGGCTGACAATGCTAATTCAAACAAGATACAACGACAATGTTACTTTCCCCACGCCAAACCAACGTTGCATCTAGGTTAGGTTAAGTTTATTCAAGGACGACAGCCTTTTGCAGGCCATCTACCCTACACAAATAACAACAAAATGTACAACAAACGGTAACTACAGTGTAAGAACAACACTAACACAACTGCCCTACACGAAAACACCCCGTTGCCTCACAAAAAGCAGCCACTGCACACAAACGCTCTCTGTTACACTTGCCAGTATGCGGGCTCGCTTCCAGGAGCTTTAATACGCCCTCACCAGACAAAAAACAATCAGCTCGCTCCATCGTATACTGTGGGTAGTGCAGAAGAAATTGTTCTCTTGCATCCTGACCGCCACCACAGGTTCAGGTTCCATCCCGACACGACCATGCTGTAACTGATGCATTCAATGGTGAACTGTCAACTCGTAGATGTGAAAGCAGCACTGACGCACACCTTGGCATATGGTCCAACTCCCTCGGGAGGGTGATGGAGGAGTGGATGGCAAAGAGACCCCTCCCCCGATCACTGCCAAACCAGTCTTCCTCCCACACTGTACTGGCTACTGACGTACACCACCTCCCAAATATTTCATACTCACTGCTGCCTGTATTGACTGACACGGGTGGACGCGATAGTACCGGGAGAGTTCATCAGCTGCCTCGTTGCCAGGGATATTCGCGTGGCAACTAGCCTGGAGCCGGGAAGCGAAACTTGCACCTACTTTCCGAGACGGTCTTGTGCCAGTGAAATATGAACCGAGCTTTAACAAACATGGGTACTCTCATGGCCAAACTCCTATTTAAGTTGAGTCGCAAAAGTGGCAATCGGCTTGTGAGTTTTATAAATAATCACATAGGCTACGCAAAACTATTTCCGTTCTCCATTTTGTGTTTCGTTTCACGGTCAGAAGTTTATCTGCAAGCTTATTTATACTGGAGCCTTCCAAGAATTATTTCCCCCAAAAAACACTACGTGAAGAAAACTGCAAACCATTAAGTCATAATATTGCAAAACTAACCAAAACCGTTAAGAACAATTGCAATATTCGTTTCTATCAGCTACGTTTTAATTCCAGACTGTCAGTTATAATTCTTTAATAATTAAAATAGTATAAATGGTAAATTATCTCATCACCGTAATAACCTAGGTTTTGCGTTAATCTTTCTCCCTCTGCTAATTTTGGTATCTATATTCCGCAGTTGTCATCTGAATTGCATTTGTCAAGTTCGGCACAAAAGGCTACGATTTCCATAAAGTCGTGCGCATTTGGCTAAAAGCAGGAAATTAGGCACGTAAGTTGTAATTGTATGAGAAGTCATTGTTTGAGGTAAGGGCCCGGCGACCGCCAATCTTGATTCAAAATGGCTGCCGAAAATCAGTTTTTCAGGAATTACAGGGTGTCCACCAAGTTCGTAAACATTTTTGAAAATTTATTAAAGATTGTAGTTACACACGGACTGTACTAATGAAATGATTAAAGTCTTAATTTTATTTTAGTAGTACCATATTCAATATGAGCAATCTTTGTTGCTCTTAAAACGTCTAACCCGAACACTTAACTCGGCCCATGTTTTTCCAACATGTTTTTCCGGTGTCACTAACGCAAAAGCTGCGTTGATTCGTTGATGCAGTGACTCAATGTCTTGAACCTTTGTTTTGTACATTATGTCTTTCACAAACTCCCATAAGAAAAAATCTAGTGGCGTCACATACTGCGAGCACGGAGGCCAAGGAATTGGACCGTCTCTACCAATCTATCCGTTCGGAAATTTGCTAGTCAAGTTCGCTCTTGACTTTGGGGTTCCGGTTGTAGCGATCCATTTTGGCCTCTGAATATTATTACTAAAACTCAGGCCAAGGTCACTACCTCACTCAGCCTTGTGTCCAAGATGTGTCACAACAATCTGCTGCCACTCCAATGAGAACATTATCCACAAATGCAAACGTCATAATTTTGTTAACATTCTTGACAAGTTATAATGTATAATGTGATGTTTAAAGGCAATATTTTACAAAGTGTAACATCAATACCATATTGTTCAACTGTTATTTTGTTTTTGATTATGTATTACCAGGAGGGTCATAAAGTAGGGAGTGTAGTATCCTACTAAGGAGTGGGCTATGACAATACTATCCCATGTTCCATCGCTTGTTCATGGTCGCAACCCCAGGCGGCCAGTTATGGAACGACTGGGTGTACCTATTTTCGTGTATAATCCACGTTAAAAATACACTGTGAGAGTTTTACCTTAATAAAAAGGTGTGAAAATATTACTCGTTCTACGTTTTAGTCCAGACACGAAGTACTCCACATACAACAGAGTCAAAACGACCTTGAAGTAGAGAAGGAGATGGCTTTTTCAAGCCAAGGACGATTGAGGTAGAAATCGCGTGTTTCGCCTTCTGACTGCATACCCGTTTTCGCAAGGGTTGGAAAATTTGACGCCTTAACGTTGCTTTCGTAAAATAAGAATCTTGTTATGTTTAATCAACTAGCCTAGAGCTGGGAAGCGAAACTTACAGCTGCTCTCCCAGCTGGCCTTGTGCCAGTGAAATATGAACCGAGTTTCAACATGGCTTCTTAAAGCGCATAGATAGAGGCAAGAACTTCTATAATCACTGGTGGGTACAAATCCGGAGATCGCGAATGTCTACAGCGGCAGAGCATAGCTGACTGCGAGTCTGTGTAAGCCACTGTCTTCTAAGGCGCAATGTCACAGACCACTTGGAGAGAGACCGCAGTTGCCATTAACTCTGCGACTAGAATGCTTGGGACTACCGTTGCCCTGTAAAAGTTCCTGATCTTCAGTGCCGGGACCCAGACCCCAAAACCACCTGTGAAACCACGACCATACGATGCGTTACAGTAGACAGACATAGCATCTTTCCTGCACCTGCAAATTCTATCCCACCAAGTCGACTTAGGCACATATGACCCCACCCCACGCAGAGACAATCCAGTAAGCTTGCCAGGATAGGGGAGTCCTAGCTAATGGCCAGGATGAGACCACTTTGAACCGAGACCTGTTTGACATGACAAACAGCCTCACCAGCCGTACCCAGACGAGAAAGTTAAACCTGAGGTAGGGCCGCACACTCTGTGAAAGTCCGATTAACAGGATCAAGCGGGTCCCGATTGACATTACGGACGTAGCACCTCAATAAGAGAGCCTTGACCTGGTGAATTAGGGGCACAACTCCCGCCTCTATGTGGAGCGCCACAACTGGACTAGAATGTGGGCAGCCAGTGTTAATTCGTAGACTGCCGTTTAACTGCTGTTTGGATCCACTGGATGTAACCTCTTGCCACAGTGATCAAGAAGGGTAAATGGTAGTCCACAACCGACTGGATATATGACAGATACACCGACCGCCGCACTGACCGACGTGCACCCCTGTCTGGACCTGCCAACCGCAGCAGAACCCTCGAGCGAGAGACCACTGCATCCCGTTGCATCTTGTTCGAGTGATCTATAATCCGATCTTGTGCGCCTCGCATGTTGTTGCCCCATTGTTACATGTTGCAGCATTGTAACAGTTTGAAATTGTTGGCCGCTCCACTAACTCTTCTTAACCATTTTAAAAGTGTTTATGGACCGTATTCCTGAAAAAAGACGTTCAGTCGCCATTTTGAATCATGATGTCAATCGGCAGAGCCCTACCTAAAAAAGTAACCTGTCATACAATTACTACTATAAAGCGACAAGTTACATGCCTTTAGCCAAATGTGCACGACTTAATGAAAATCGTAGCCTTTCATGCCTAACTTGATAATTGCAATTCCGATAACAAGTGTGGAATATAGATACCAAAACTGGCAGGGGGAGAAATATTAACACAAAACGTAGGTTATTATGCTAATGAGGTAATTTATCATTTACACTATTTTAATTATTAAAGAATTATAACTGACTGTCTGCAATTAAAACGTAGCTGACAGAAACGAATATTGAAATTGTTCTTAACGGTTTTGGGACAGTTTTACAATATCATGAAGGACTTCACGGTTTGTAATTTACTTCATGTACTATTTTTTTGGGGGATTATGATTCTTAGAAAGCTCCGAAATAAATTAACTTACAGATAAACTTCTAACCGTGACATGGAGAGCAAAAAGGATTATGGAAATGTTTTGTATCTGTGATAGTATTCACACAACTCACAAGCTAATTGCCAATTTTGTGAATACACATGAATAGGAGCTTGGACGTGAGAGTACACATGTTGAAGCTCGGTTCATATTTCACTGGTACAAGGCCATCTGGGAAAGCAGCTGCAAGTTTCGCTTCCCAGCTCTAGGCTAGTTGATTAAACATTACAGGATTCTTATTTTACGAAAGCAACGTTAGCAACATCAAATTTTCCAACCCTTGCGAAAACGGGCATGCAGTCAGAAGGTGAAACACGCGATTTCTACCTCAATCGTCCTTGGCTTGAAAAAGCCATCTCCTTCTCTACCTCAAGGTCATTTTAACGCTGTTGTATGTGGAGTACCTCGTGTATGGACTAAAACGTAGAACGAGTAATATTTTCACACCTTTCCATTAAGGAAGTGGCTATTTACAGGTACTTACTATACCTGTAAGTAAACTACTATTTACAGGTACTGTACCGGTGAGCTATTGGCTTTTCACAGGTACAGTACCTGCAAGCAACTGGCTATTTACAGGTACTGTGTTTACAAGCAACTGGCTACCATAAAACTACTGAACTTGTGTCTTCCCCATTTTTTACTAATGCTAGGCACATAAATAATAATTATATCGATTATTGCAGTTTGATTTCACATTAAAGTACGATCTGCCTCAATATTCGAAGGTCGTGTAAGAAAACCCTAAAACTCCAGTAATATGTAAACTACAGCCTTACTCGAGGAAGCATCAAATTACATAGCCATACGACAAACCTTTCAAAAGCATGGACTTATGAGAGCTGACATTGTGAGCGTGGCATGTGATTTTTTTAACGTGAAATATACAGTCAAGCTCGTACGAAAGCCTGACAATAGCTTGTTTCAAGCGATCAAAAACAATCACTACGACTCAACTAGTGTCGCAACCGGGGGGAGTGGGGGCTGGTGGAGTACCCCCATCTCCAGATCCGAAAAATTAGGACTAAAATTTGTTAAAAGTAGCCAAAGCGTTTGTTGCAAGTAAAAAAAAATTGTGAAACTTGGTTTTCATAACTTTACAAAGGTATTAAAATTGCTGGAAATGAATTATTTTTTGGGAAGCCCTCCTTCTAGACAGACCCCTAGCTGAATTGTAGGACCTCATTTTCAATTTTTTTTATTTATTTTGCTCCCACCCTTTGCCAACAAATTTTGCAATAACTAACAAGCTCATCTGCACACATTACATTTACATGATATTTCATTTCCATACGTATCTCATAAACCAGATCCGACAACATGTTCATTCATGAAACCCAAATGAATCCGATTAATTGCAATTTAGTAAAAAGATAACACCGCACTAGCCAAAAGACGAAAAATCGTGCATACACACATTACATTTAAATATAGTTTCTTTCTACTGTGTGAATTTCGGAACTGATCAGGCATGGTGGTTATTCATCAAATCCATATAAGCCTAGGCTAGATAGGAACGAAAACAGCATTTTATTGCTAATTTTTTTTTACGAAAATCGCCCCGGTGCCATCTGTTGTCTTTTATATCGTTAAATCCTGCAGCAAGCGAAGGAATGCACAAACCATGAAGAAACAAATATTATCAACAAAGTAAACATAAGCTAAGCCTAAATAAATTAATCTAAGAAAATATGGTAAGTTTTCAAGCGCCAGTGAACAATCTGTAACGGTTAACGATATAATTGATAACAGATGACGCCACTGTACAGTCGTATAATTTTTCCATTCGTATAAATGTGACTAATAAATCCGCTTTTGCAACTCTTAAAATGACTGCACAAAGTTCACGTTTTCAGGTAGATTTGGCCCATATCGCTCACATCTGCCCCAGTTAACATTAATTTGTGAAAATGTTTAGAGATTTGATCGTCTTGGCCACGAGTGATTATAATCGTTGAGTCTGTAACTCAAGCGCCTTCCCGCAAAATTCACACTTATAAGGCGTTTCGTCGAAGTTTGTATAAGTACACTGTTCTGAAATTACACGTTAAACGTGGCTTTAAAGCACATCTCATGACCAAAAACCATGAACAAACTCAAAAACGTAAACGTTAGCTAAGCCTGCGTAAATTAATCTGAGAGAATCCAATACGTTTTCAATCACTAGTGAACAATGCTAAAAGTTAATGACACAAAATGACAACAGATGGCGCCACAGTATTGTGCGATGTTTGCTTCGCATTCATGAACACGCAACGCTTTATGCTCGAAACGATAGCTTAACGTTCACGTTTTCAGGTAAAAGTCTGGCCCAGATTCCTCAAATTTGGCGTAGTTAACATCAATTGTGATTACAGATTTGGTTATCTTGGCCACCAGTGAGGCTGTAACTCAAAAGCCTTCCCGCAAAATTTACATTTGAAAGGCGTTTTGTCGAAGCACAGCTCTAGAATTACGCGTAAGACGTGACTTTAACGCACATCTGCGGACTTTAGTAACGAGAATGATTAGTTACTAAATGAAAACCTTCATTGCAGTCTTTCCTATTTTCGTAATGGTTTTCTGGGAAGATCAAACTACGATTTAGACATCAATGCAGCCGGCTGCTTTCGTGCTACTGAAGTATGTTGGCTTTGGTGCATTCACTTTTTGAGCACTACCTGTGAATAGCCAGTAGCTTACCGGAACAGTACCTGTAAATAGTCAATTACTTACAGGTATAGTACCTGTAAATAGCCAGTTGTTTGCAGGTACTGTACCTGTAAATAGCCACTTCCTTTTATTAAATTAAAACTTTCACAGTGTATTTTACAACGTGGATTATACACGGAAATAGTTACACGTAGTCGTCGCATAACTGGCCGCCTGGGGTTGCGACCAACAACAAGCGATGGAACATGGGATAGTATTGTCATAGTCCACTCCTTAGTCAGATCCTACAGGCCCTCCTTTATGCCCCTCCTGGTAATACATAATTAAAAACAAAATAACAGTGGAACAATCTGGTATTGAAGTTACACTTTGTAAAATATTGCTTTTAAACATCACATTATAAATTATAACTTGTCAAGAATGTTAACAAAATGATGACGTTTGCATTTTTGGATAATGTTATCATTGGAGTGGAAGCAGATTGCTGTGACACATCTTGGACACATGGCTGAGTGAGGATATTCAGTAATAATAATAATAATAATAATAGTAGTAATAATAATATTCAGAGGCCAAAATGGATCGCTACAAGGGGGGGGGGGGGATTGAGGCTTAATGGCGCTACAACCGGAACCTCAAAGTCAGAAGCGAATTTGACCCGCAAATTTCCAAACGGATGGATTGGTAGAGACGGTCCAATTCCTTGGCCTCCGTGCTCGCAGTATGTGACGCCACTAGAGTTCTTCTTATGGGGGTTTGTGAAAGACATAATATACAAAACAAAGGTTCAAGACATTGAATCACTGCATCAACGAATCAACGCTGCTTTCGAGTTAGTAACACCGGACGTGTTGGAAAAAACATGGTCCGAGTTAGACTTCCGGTTAGACGTTTTAAAGGCAACAGAGTCTGCTCATATTGAAATATGGTACTACTAAAATAAAATTACGATTTAATCATTCCGTTAGTGCAGTCCAATTGTAAATAATTTGTAGTTTTTCTTTAATAAATTTTCAAAAGTATTTACGAACTTGGTGGACACCCTGTAAATCTGGAAAAACCATGGAGGAAAGAAAAGAGATGGAGCTGGCATGACGTTATCATAGGGACGCCAGCCGAGGGAGGGCGCTTTCGTCGCCTCACGGTCGCGCCGCCATCTTGGTTAGTTCGAGAGATGGACTCGCGTAGTTCCCCAAGCCAATGACAATGGTACTCACGTGGGTACTAAACCAATATTATCAGGCATTTATAGAGGTGTTGTCTTTATTATTATTAACCGTAGCCCGTCATTTACCATAACTGTGATTGAATTTTGAATTCAATGGTCGTTTGCGTGGCATTCGGCTGCACCAACAGGACGGAAAAGAAGAAACCTCGTGTACCTGAGCAATCTCGTGTAAAATGTAAATAAATGTAATTGTGTAATAGTGTGTTAATGTAAATGTTTGCCTGATAAAAATTCATTGCCTCTTTCACAATAGTTGACATGAAATTATGTAGGTGTATGCTGTAATATCAGTGCGGATGATCATTACTACAAATAGGCCTATCTTTCCTAATGCCCAAGTAGAAAATCTTCCCAGTTGCCTTAGGTAAGGGAAAGTGTTTTGAAATCATGGTTTTATTATTTTATTTCGTGTAGTAGTCGGCGAAAAAAAAAACCTATGCCGTTTAAAAGTATACTGCAATTTCAAAAGTTTATTTACTGAATACATTTTTACTTAAATGAGCGAGAAATTATTAAACCCCATTATACTGACATAGACTGGGTCGCAGGCTGGGGGGGGGGGGGAGTGGTAAGTGTGGTAAGTGTCGCCAAGAAAGACAAGAGGGACTTAAAACAGCGTCCCAGGTTCAATTTCAGTTTTTTTTTCCATTTTTACCCAGGTTCAATTTAAACTTTTCCATTGTATTTCAGAATTTTTTTTCGTCAGAAGTCTTTTTCGCATTGAAAAGTACCGATTTTTTTTGGCCTTCAGTCTCTCTTTACCCTTATCCTCACCCTCCCCCAAGAAAAAATTCCTAGCTTCGGCTCTGGTCATGGATATTTCATTTTTTTTTTTCAAAATATAAGTGTTCCAAGTAAGACAAGAGGGCCTCAAAAAAAGCTTACCCAAGTTCAATTTCAGTTTTTTTCTTCTAATGTATCTCAGAAGTATTTTTTTGCGTCAGAAGTTTTGTTTTTTTGCATTGAAATGCTAACGATATTGTTTATTTTTTTTTCAGTACCTTCTTTCCCTCCCTACCCCCAGAAAAAAAAAATTCTAGCTACTGGCCCTGCGTCATGGATTTTTCGTTTATTGCAAACTATAATTCCTTTTTCTTTTTTCTATTTTTACGTATTTCAAGTCGGAAAAAGATTCCACAATTTGTATAACTTTCAGCTGAGGAAACTGTAAAACAAGCCTGGGTTTTTATACTACCACTAAAATATTATTTTCTTGGAGAATACAGTATTTTTTTGAACGGCTAGTACTTTGGTTAAGTTTAGGCTACGTTTATTAAAACTCCTTAATTCACGAGTTTAAACATAGAAAAAATGTTCTAAAGCAACCTTAAACGTTGCATTAACAAAATCCAAGAATCTGTAATAGAATTTTGTTTGTGGCTGGGATTGCTATTTTTGAAGTTGAAATTGCTGAGCTATGTTTTTTTTTCTACTTTCATCGAAGAAAATTGAAAAGATATGGAATAAATGTGCGTTGCGAACGCTTGCAGACAAGCTGTGTTGAACTAACCAAGATGGCGGCCACGCGACTTTCCCTCCGCCAACTGGCTTCAGCAGGTAACGCGTAGCTCTGACGTCATGCCAGCTCAATCTCTTTTCTTTCCTCCATGGGAAAAACTGATTTTCGGCAGCCATTTTGAATCAAGATTGGCGGTCAGCGGGCCCTTACCTCAAACAATGACCTCTCGTACAATTACTACTATAAAGCGACAAATTTCATGCTTTTAGCCAAATGGGCACGACTTAATGGAAATCGTAGCCTATTATGCCAAACCTGACAAATGCAATTCATATGACAACTGCAGAATATAGATACCAAAATTGGCAGAGTGAGAAAATTAACGTAAAACCTAGTTTATTACGCTGGTGAGATAATTTACCATTTATATTATTTTACGTATTAAAGAATTATAACTGACAGTCTGGAATTAAAACGCAGCTGATTGAAACGAATACTGCAATTATTCTTAACGGTTTTGGGTTAGTTTTACAATATTATGACTTAATGGTTTGCAATTTTCTTCACGTAGTGTTTTTTTGGGGAAGGCTCTTGGAAGGCTCCAGTATAAATAAACTCGCAGGTAAACTTTTGACCGTGACACGGAAAACAAAATGGAGAACGGAATTATTTTTGCGTCTGTGATTATTTATAAATCTCACAAGCTGTCTACCTTCCACATGAATGGAAAAGTGAGGATACACAACTGCCGTATCTGGGGCTCATAAAACCCCCGCGTAACACGCAAACACGAAAAAGATCACGCGTTACGTCACGATAGGATTATTGCTCCATTTTTCTTCGCTGAGAGAACCATTATGGGCGCAAAGATTATGTAGATATGCTACGAAACTATGCGACACCTGAATTTGAGGAGTATCCAACCTGACATAATCTTCCAAGAAGACGGTGCCCCGCCCCACTGGAGCCTCGAAGTACGGAGCTAACTTGGTTCCAGACGGATGGATTGGTAGAGAAGGTCCACCTTGGCCTACCTGCTCCCTGTATGTGACGCCACTAGATTTCTTCTTATGGGGATTTGTGAAATTAGTAATGTACAAAACAAAGGTTCAAGACAATGAGTCATAGCACCAACGAATCAAAAAAACCGGAAAAACATGGGCTGAGTTAAACTTCGGTTAGACGTTTTAAGAGCAACAAACGGTGCTCATGTTGAAATGTGGTGCTACTAAAATAAAATTAAGACTTTAATCGTTCCGTTAGTGCAATCTGTTTGTAAATACGTTTAGTAGTTTTTGTTATTAAATTTTAAAAAGTGTTTACTTACGGACTTTGTGGACACCCTGTAATTGCTGTAAAACGATTTTCGGCCCCCATTTTGAATCATGATGCCGGCTGGCTGGACCCAACCTCAAAAAATAATCTCTCATGCAATTACAATTTCGTAACACGTTATAAACTTCTAACCGTGACAGGGAAAGCAAAATGGATAACGGAAATGGTTTTGCATCTGTGATTATTCACACAAATCACACGCTAATTGGTACTTTTGTGAACCCACATAAGTAGGAGCTTGGAAGTGAGAGTACCCATGTTAAAGCTCGGTTCATATTTCACTGCCACAAGACCGTCGCGGACAGCAGCTGCAAGTTTCGCTTCCCGGCTCCAGGCTAGTTGGTTCGACACTTTACTAGTTGGTTCTTACTTTACCAAAACAATGTTAAGGCGTCAATTCTCCAGACATTGCGAAAACTGCCATGGACCCAGGAGGCGAAACACACACAATTTCTACCACAGTCATCCTGGGCTTGAAGAAGCCATCTCTTTCGCTACTTCAAGGTCGTTTTAACGCTATTGTATGCCGAGTTACCTCGTTCCTGTCCTAATCGTGGCACGAGTAATATTTTCACACCTACTTATTAAATTAAAACACTCGCAGTGTATTTTTAACGTGGGTTACTTACGAAAATATTTACACGCAGTCGTTCCATAACTGGCCGTATGGGGTTGCGACCAAGAACAAGCGATGGAACATAGGATACTCCATATTCGGATTCTACAGATCCTCCTTTATGCTCTCCTGATAATACATAATCAAAAACAAAATAACAGTAGAACAATCTGGTATGATATTACACTTTGTAATATATTGCCTTTAAACAACACATTATAAATTATAGCTTGTCAAGAATGTTAACAAAATGATGACGTTTGCATTTTTTTGGATAATGGTTTCCTTGGAGGAAAAGCAGAGTGTTGCGACACATCTTCGGCACAAGGCTGACTGAGGCAGTGACGTTGGCATGAGTTTTAGGAATAATATTCAGAGGCCAAAATGGATCACTACAACTGGAATCTCAAAGTCAGAAACGAACTTGACCAGCACATTTCCGAACGGATGGATTGGTAGAGACGGTCCAATTCTTTGGCCTCCGTGCTCGCAGTATGTGACGCCACTAGAGTTCTTCTTATTGGAGTTTGTGAAAGACATAATATACAAAACAAAGGTTCAAGACCATGAGTCACTGCATCAACGAATCAACGCTGCTTTCGCGTTAGTAACACCGGACGTGTTGGAAAAAACATGGGGCGAGTTAGACTTCCGGTTAGACGTTTTAAAGGCAACAAAGTCTGCTCATATTGAAATATGGTACTACTAAAATAAAATAAAGACTTCAATCATTCCGCTATGATACTGCAATCCGTTTGTAAATACTTTGTAGTTTTTTAAAAATAAATTTTAAAAAGTGCCTCGGTCCTAAGCCACGCGCCCACCAACGGGTCAAAGGGTTTTAGCGAGCGTTAACCGCACCCGGTCATCTGGCCGACGAAGCCCGAGGCCCTAGGTCTGCAACACCCGGAATGGATTTTCAGGAGGTCACCAACGAGATAATACAGCACAACAGAACCCACCGAACAATGGTCCCTCATACAATTACAACTTACGTGACAAATTTCATGCTTTTAGCCAAATGTGCACGACTTAATGGAAATCGTAGCCTTTTATGCCCAACTTGACAAATGCAATTCAGATGACAACTGCAGAATATAGATGTCAAAATTGACAGAGTGTGAAAATTAACGCAAAATCTAGATTATTACGCTTGTGAGATAATTTACCGTTTATACTATTTTAATTATTAAAGAATTATAACTGACAGTCTGGAATTAAAACGTAGCTGATAGAAACGAATATTGCAATTGTTCTTATTAACGGTTTTGCTTAGTTTTACAATATTATGACTTAATGGTTTGCAGTTTTCCTCACGTAGTGTTTTTTTTTTTTTTGGGGGGGGAGGGAATATTATTCTTGGAAGGCTCCGATATAAATAAACTTACAGATAAACTTCTGACCGTGACACGAAAAACAAAATGGAGAACGTAAATAGTTTTGCATCTGTGATTATTTACACAAATCACACTCAAATTGCCACTTTCGTGAAACAACTAGAGTAGGAGCTTGGACGTGAGAGTACCCATCTTTGTTAAAGCACGGTTCATGTTTCACTGACACAAGGCCGGCTGGGAGAGTAGCTGCAAGTTTCACTTCCCAGCTCCAAACTAGTTGATTTGTCATCATGAGATTCTTACTTTACCAAAACAATGTTAGGCATCAGTTATCCAGACATTGCGAAAACGGATATGGAGCCGGAAGGCGAAACACACAATTTCCACTCAGTCATGCTTGGCTATTGCACGTGGAGTTACCTCGTGCCTGGACTAAATCGTAGCACGAGTAATATTTTCACACCTTTTTATTAAATTAAACACTCACAGAATATATTTAACTTAGGTTATCCAGAAAAATTGTAACAATCAGTGATTGGATCCTCCTTAGCCGAATCCTATAGGCCTCTCTTTATGCCTCTCCTGGCAATACATAATGAAAAACAATTGATATCTCTTATTGGTGTAAAATATTGCTTTTAAATATTACATTATAAATTATAACTTGTGAATAATGTTAACAAAATTATGGCTTTGCATTTCTTTGGTAATTGTCTTTAATTGTGTCAGGTAATACCTCCCCAGTAAAAATCTCCCCATAAAAATTTCCCCGGTGAAAAAATCTCTCCAGTTGCAAAACGTAAGTGAATCCACAATTCACCCTTAGTGACCATTTCCTAAGGATCCTGGATAGCTGTGGCAATCCCCGGGAACACATATCTCGATGTTGGGTGCGTCTGTCGTTTCCTCAAGGATTCTACTGCAGTTCACCCAAGCTGGACAAATGGCCTTATCAAGCTCCAAGTCAAGTCGGTAATATAATTCGTACATTGCTGCTATAAATAGTTGTTGATATCATAACAGTTGCACCCAACTTGAAACAAGGCATGGCATTCCACTACTATTTTCAGCTTGCAGTTAAGGTTCGTCCTATAGGGCAGGGACAAGACGTAGTATCATTGTGTTTAACTCTATGGTGAAGCCAGTAACTGGGTTAGCTGCAAGGTGCACTGGTGGGGGAAA
>JAHWFP010209754.1:31342-45341 GCA_023313725.1 Lithobius niger
TGTGTTGGTCAAAATAATGCAATGTTGACAAATGCAAGTTTGATGTCAACTACGAATTTGTAGAGGGAAAAAAATTGATTTGAGCCTACAAAAAATTAAATTTTCTCTTTCTGTCAATTTTGTCATTTTTATTCGTAGTTGTCATCAAAGTTAGATTCGTCAGACATTGTATTATTTTGGCCAATAGAGAAGAAAATTGAAGAATATTACGCTGGTGCTATAATTTACCATGTACACAGTTTTATAATATTACAACTTAACTGGTTTGTAATTTGCTTCACATATGATTTTTTGGGAATATGATTCTTGGAAGGCACCGCCCATATAAATAAACTTAAGAGGCAAATTCTGACCGTAATTACAACGAGTAGCACAACGGCAGTATGTTTGCATCTGTGATTATTTAAACAACTTTCAAACTAATTATTTCGCTTGCCGATTTTCTGAATCGACTAGAATGGCAGCTAGGACGTGGGAGTACCCGCGTTAAAGCAACATACCGCCTGCCTTATAACCTTCCGCCTGCCTCACAACACCCACGCGACGATCACATCCGCGTATTTACCACAGCTAAGGTCAACTGAGACGGTAGCTTCGTTCCTCGCAGTGAAAAACATAGCTACTGTCTCAATTGGCATTGCGCGTAATATTCCAGCCAGCGTGAACCCATTGATCGTGTCGTCAAAAACCGGAATGATTCTTGTATTTTAAAAACACATTTATAATTTTCTAGACTTGTGTCTTATAATTTTGCTTCAGCGATCTATTGGAATAATTAATTTTAATTTTTACCGCATTACTCTATTAGATTGTAGATCTCATGGTAATTATTAGAAAATTAGTAGATGTACACACTGAGATGAAACGTCATGATTATTGTACGCGCGCAATGCATCAACATTTAAAAAGGTTTTTAAAGGTTTAAAAGGTTTTTTAGCAAGGGAAAGACTAATGGTAAGTAAATAGCCCTTTGGGGCCGTACTTGATGTGGAGGATGGAGAAAAATGGCGCTAGGAGATATATCCCTTTAAATGTCGGTTCATATTTCACCGTCACAAAACCGGCTGGGAGCGAAGCTGCAACTTTCGCTTCCTGGCTCCAGGCTAGTAGATTAAACATCACAAGATTCCTATTTTGCGAAAGCAACGTTGGGCGTCAATTAATCCTTTCATGCCCAAATTAATTCTGTTTTTTTTTTTTTAAGTCCCGTAGGTCAGTCGCGGGATTCGAACCGGCATACACTTGGTTTGGAGACGAGGTCGCTAACCACTGTCCTATTGCAGTTCGTTTTGCTTGGGTTCCACGGGGACCACCCACAAAGCTTGCAGTGCCAGTTGGGACTTAGTTTTTGCTCCATCTTATCGCTGTTGCCATTTGGCTACTGCGGGCATGAAAGTGTTATCAAATGTTTTGGGAATTGGCATGGAGCCAGGAGGCGAAACACTCGATTTCTTCCTCAATCTTCCTCGGCTGGGAGAAGCCCTATCTCCTTCTCCATTTCAAGGTCGTGTTAACACTGTTGCACGCAGAGTTGCTTCGTTCCTGGCGGAATGTGGTGCAGCACGATTTTTCAAACTTATTTATTAGTTGAAAACACACACAGCATATTTTTTACGTAAGTTATCCATGAGAATAGTTCAACTGCTCGTTCCACAAGTAGTCACATGGGGTCGCGACTAAGAACAAGAGATGAATCATGGGGAAGTACTATCATAGACACTCCTTCGTCGGGCCCTCATTCATGCCCTTCTTGGTAACGCAAAGTGAAAAACAAACTATCTGTTGAACAATTCAAAATCTTGTATTGATGTACATTTGTAAAACATTGGATTTAAATATCACGTTATAAATTGTAACTTGTCAAGAATGTTAATAAAATTATGACGTTTTCAATTTTGGTAATTATCTTTAACTATGTCTGATAAAAATTTCCCCACTAAAATTCTCCCTGTAAAAATATCCCTAGGACAAAAATTTCATCAGATGCTCAACGTCAGTGAATCCAAAATAGGTGAACCACAATTACCGAACATTCTTAATTAATTTATTAATTCGATAATATTTTGTATGTATATTTTGGTTAGGTTAGTTTTTAAAACTTTGTGTCTCATTCCTATTTGGTAGGTTAGGTTAGGATTTTTTTTAGAATCAGAAATACATTTTTTCGTTGCTGTGGATATATATTTTCTTAGGAGATTTTTATGGAGATATTATTACCTAGAACCATTCTTAAACTAATGAAATTGTTGTTTGGATGGCGAAATGTTCTTCTTTAGATCTATCTATTCCTGCAGGTGATTAGAACACCCCCACTGGTGTTATAAGACTTTCGTGTTGCGTTTAACACTTGATCATAGAACGTTTTAAAGTAGTCGCTAACGCCGTCTAAACACAGATTAATTCGATGTCTGATTTGCATATCCCATCATCAATGTACCGATTTTTCCCATCAGTATTTCAGCGTACACTCACTTGGCGGAAAATATTGATCGTTTATTTATGAACTGGAGTAGAATTCTTGCATTCCTTACTCCAGGACTATATAGAACAAAAAGCTCTCGACGTGGTGAAGATATGTCAGTTGGCCTTTGCATGGGAGGCTAATAAATCACCCCAAGGTTGCTTCGATGACAGCTTATAGCCAAATCTTGTAGAAGTAATCTTGTGTCACGGAAAATAAAGAGGACATAACTAGAGCCTCCCACAGTAAAGGCCGAATCAGAACAAGCCAAATTAGGCAACTAAAATCAAGGGTGCAGAACGGTTGTAGGTGCTGCCATCTCTACACCAAGAGGAGAAATTTCAAACTAACCGACGAGGTTTCAAAATGCTGTCAACTGATGACGCCACTTGGCAAACTAACCGCGTTGCTATTTGTGTCGCGCTTTTCGGAACATTGTGGAAGGCAAAGCTGATACGGCCTTTACTGTAGGTGGCTCTGGTGGCTCTGGCTTTCAACATGAGAAATTGCAATAAACCTACCATAGGAAACTAATAGAACGGCCGTAGTAGCTCATAACAAACGGTGCTGACCTAACAATTATGTTAGCCTAAGTTATACACTATGCAATCTTTATAAAACAGTCTAACCGGACACTGATTAACAAAATTACACATCAGCAACCGGTTCATTTACAATCCCAGAAAATAGTTACGACCAGTCATTCGCAATTGGCTGCGTGGAGCACGACCCAGAACGAGAGATGGAATAATGCATTAATAATTATAATCACGGACACTCCATCTAACCCTTCTCCTTTATGTCACTCCTGACAAAAATCTAAGGAATTCTGGATTCCATTTATTATCCATTTTTAGAATTGTCTTTGAGGGGATCCTCCAACTCCACATACGCTGCGTAAGAAAAGTGCGAAACACAAAACCCGTAAGAACAAAGTCGCAGTTTTATTCTGCTACTCATTTTATATTCCACTCTCTCATTTAGTTCTCTTATTATTGTGAAATTGGGCTAATACACAAAACATACAAACAACGTATTGACTCTTGTTTCAGATTAATATTCCTCGGTTGCAGTAGTAGTCGTTTCCCACTTTTCTTACGCAGCGTATGTGGAGTTGGAGGATCCCCTCAAAGACAATTCTAAAAATGGATAATAAATGGAATACAGAATTCCTTAGATTTTTGTCAGGAGTGACATAAAGGCGAAAAGCTAGATGGAGTGTCCATGATTATAATTCTTGGTCGTGCTCCATGCGGCCAATTGCGAATGACTGGTCGTAACTAATTTCTGGCATATTATACGTTAAAAAAATGTAAAAGTTTTAACCTAATAAATAAGTGCGACAAAAATTACTCGTGCTACGATTCGTCAAAGCATGCGGCAACTCCGTGTGGAACAGCCTTTAACGAGCTTGAAGCAAAGAAGGAGAAGGCTTCTTTCGAGTTAAGGCCGACTGGCGTTAAAAATCACATGAGTTGCATTCTGGCTCATCACCAATTGATACGCATGCCGTTAGGTTGACAGTGTAGCTTTGGTAAAATAAGATGCTGGTGAAAGTAAATTAACTGGCCAGGAAACGAAATCCACAGCTTCGCTCTTAGATGGTCTTGCTACAAGGAATGGAATATGAAGCGATATTTATACATCATGGACACTTCTACGTCCTACAGATGTGTATTCATTCATACGCTCCTGGTTTGACACATCAGTTAGATTGCGTTAAACTGTATCCCATTTTATAGTGTCCCGTCTTTTCAACACTCGCCAGAAAATATTGTTATTTTGAATGGAAACGGATCAAAAAATATGTAGAAACGTCGCTTTCTTTGCAAAATCAGCTTCAGGACAAAATACGAATTAAAAAAAATATGAAAGTAAGTCCATAAGTTTTATTTTCCTTTCTCAGGTGCGTTTAAAAACCATTTATATTATAGTGTAAAGTGGTGGTTCCCAAACTATGACCGGGAGCTGGATTCGGCCAGTAAATCACTTTTGTCAGGGCTACGCTTTTTATACAGTATATATATATTCATCCTGCAATTAGTCAATTGAAGGCAAGGTGGCCTGGTGTGTGACGTACTCACGGAATGGACGAGAGGTTTCAAGTTCAAGAATTCAATTCCAATCAATTCCTTACTGCATAGCTAGGGGTCTATACACAGAGTACCACATATTAGACACTGGTCCAGGTTCCAGCCTGTACCAGCCCTAGAGAGGCTCAGAGAGACAACCTTTCGAGTTGCCTCTCCAAAACCAATTGCCCTTCGGTGCCCAGCACTCCTGTTTTATAAGGGGGGCTGACCAATGAGTGCTTAGGATTTATGTCATGTGACTAGCTAACAAGTCCAGGTATGCCCAACTGGTCGAACAATGGGGCAGGCCTGTATCCCGGCTGTCGGCGTTCGGCCAACTTTCGTTGTTGGGCGCGTTGGGCGGAAGTTGACTGAATGCCAAGCAGCTTATGTAACTGCAAGGTGCACCGCGAGTGTTGACTCGCGTTGCTCCCTGCTATACGTAAATAGCCTGTGACAGGTGGTTACCATGACTGTCTTATGTGCCAGAGGTCCTGGGCTGAGTCCGAAGTCAGCCACCTTTGGCGTTTTTGGGAAGAGAGGGACCCTGTGATATCTCTTGTGCTAATGTCAATTGTGGCATGTAAGAGAACCTAGGACTTTCCGATAGGATTTGCCCAGCAATCTGGTGCCATAGATTAGGCTTTTACAACCACAAAACGATTGTCTTACTGTAACCTACCTGCCTCCATAGAGTGCCTACTAGGCCGCAAGATGCGATCCATGTCCGATTAACGCAAGCATAGATACACGCACTACCTGGCTTCCATACGTGAGATGAGGGAAATCCTCAAGCTTGCCTTTTATATGAGCATGGGGGATTCACAGTGCACAACTATACGCACCGCTGCGATGACCACTACGCATGCACGCAAGACCATACCAAGAAAGTAAGGATCTCAAGCCAGGTACTCCTGACGTCATGCAATGCAGGTTTACACTCAGCTGCCTTCCGTATTATTGGACGCGCTCCACCCTGAGAGCAAACAATGGCTTCAATCACTGTAATACTAAATTGTAACGGTTTTTTGAAATATAAATGAGCAGGGAATTTTAATTTCAATCAGGGACGTGTATAGGCTCCTGGGTGGGCAGAGGCAACTTAGTATTTCTAGGTTTTTTGTGTGGCCTTGTTTACCCCTTTTTACCCCTCACTGCACCCCTTTATGGGATTTTCTGCCCCCTTTGCACCCCTTTCTTAGCAGATTTTGTCCCTTTTTTTGCCCTTTTACACCGCCACTCCAGCAAACGTACACCATTTTTTTTTTGCAAAAAGGGCACTTTGCCGCGAGCGCTGGGGCCCGGGCCCCCCCCCCCCCCTGCCCCCTTCTGTGAACGTCTCCGATTTCAAATGATTTCATCATGTTCATTGTTGAAGTGATATTTAGGATAACATTACATTATGTTTGTAGACGGGAGGAATTTAACCCCAAAGCATCGGTAAATTGTTTGACATCGCTAATGTGCATTTAAACAGAGCTTCATGTGAGATACTTTAAAGGCGGGTCGACCATTAACACAGCATTTCTATAGGGTTCATTGCACAACAACGCATCAATCTATTAACACAACTAGTTTGTCTTAGGTTTCAAACTTAATGCATTAAGGATTTCGGTTGGGTTTACTTAACCAATTGCTTGCCTCAGTAGCATTTCAACACAAATTTCAATGATCATACCGTCCAATAAAAAAATAGTGGAAGTCGATTCAATAATTTCCCAAGAGAGACAAGCGCAATATTAATACCCACACTTTGTATTTTTATTTGGCACGATGTTCCGTGACTTTCAAGTGTTGAAGTCATTTCACGCATGGAAAAAAGAATGTGTTATAAAAGGCAACTTACTAAAGTTCGAAAAAAGTTCGGATTAACGTTACGTTACGTCTTTTTCAACAATTTTCAGAACATCGTTATAGACCCATGGAAATAGACGACGGCCATGTTGTTCCACCATTGGCTGTTGGTGGTGCAACGTCATCAAAGTTGGAGCTTAATAACGTTTTTACTTTTGATAAATAACAAGCCATTACGTTTTGTAATCTTGAAGGGGAGAGCAGAAAAGTAAACAATTGGCAAAATTATATTATCTCATTTTTTGAACTGCCAGTCAAAACGGCGAGAAAATGTTTGAACAACATGGCCGTCATTCATTCCGAATCGGCTACTTGTACGCACTTCTCAGAACAAAAGGAGATGTCAATCACGGCATCACTATAAGGCTGGTGAATGGGAGAAAATACCGGATAGGTTGAACGGGCCTGTGTATTTCTCCCAACGAAGAAATTCCAGGCAAGACGTAGTCGCAAGAAGTGCACACTTTCGTGCTCAGCTTAAAACAGGCTGGCGTTCAAAACTTCTTAGTGAAATTCTTTGATTTTTCCCGGTTTTCCAAACCTATAGTGACATTTTCCCTTGATATTTTTGTTCGGTCGAAGAAAGGTGCAATTGACAGGACTGAACATTTTTTTTTCACAGTTCACTAAAATCGCCATAACTGCATCACATTGTTTTGCTAAACCAAAAATTATAGTATTGCCAAAACTGATATTTGCAAACAGTAGGAAGCCGTAATCTGAACCAAAACTAGAAACGCACTCGTATCTTGAGTCCTGCAAGTATTTTATGAGCGGCTACGTCTTCCTGGAGGGGGCGACTTTAGTTGATGGCCGCCATTGTTTTTGTAACCATCTTGGATATCAACAAGGCACTCTGCTACCAAAAACGTACAATCGATTATCTGTGTTCGTTCCGCGGCGAACTCAAGATAAGCCGCGGACACTATAACACGTAACGTCCCATATTACTTAGGCCAAGGAGCTTTCGCTTTATCATAAATCAAACAAAAAGGATATGGATTTTCACTGAAATAAAGTGAAAGTTTTACAAGTTAAAAGTGAAATCCCAATTAGCTATTCTTTGAAGATAAAAAGACGTTCCGGAAAATGTTGAAATTCCGTGGCTCTCTATGTATGTTTGTCAAATTCCCCAATTTTCCCTGAATTTTTCAGGTTTTCCCGGTTACCAAGGTAGAACGCCACCCCGTAAAAGTACGTGGATGTTGGCTGCTTGGTTCAGTCATGGTTTCATGTAACCCCCGTGCAAGGATGAAAAGAACATCCACGTCCTCGTGCTGACGTTTGCGTCTAAAAGGTCCCGGTAATTTCAAAGCGAAGCTCTTCGTCTCTACAGAAATAACTGATTGCAGTTAAACCTAATGTTAAACACGAAGATTTTACTTTTTATTTACTGCATTTCTTGAATTCCTGTTAGTGTCTTGGTATAAGATCCAACTTCCAGGGTCGCTCCGTCTTGATGAAAAAGCCAACGATCGGCGGAAAACAAATTATTGAATCATGATAAGTCTGGGTAAAGTAACTGTCTAAAAATTATTCGGTTAAAAAGAACCCAATCGTTATTAGGTAGTTTTCTTTTTTACTAGTTACAGTGAGTCAAGAATGCTTTTTTTTCTTCTATCATCAACTATTTGATCCAATCTGGGTAAAAAGACTTTGGGTTAATTCGACTAAATTATGCAATTTTGCTTAATTTGGTTACACTTTGACTCAGCTGTTGGGTCAAACTCTGACTCAGTATTGTAAATATTGTATTTTTGGTATTTACTATTTTTGTTGTTATTTTATTTTGTATGGGGCAGAACGTACTAGAGGTATTACCACTCCTCGATTAACCCAGTAATTCAACATTGAGCACATAAATACTGTCCTTTCTTTGGTTAAAACATTCTTGGGTTAAAAATAACCCAATATGACGATTGGATGCAGCATTTTTTTTAGAATTATGGCCTGTACGTAAAAAAAAACCAAAAAAAAACATAAAATTTGAATAAATAAAATAACTATGGTTCAATGACGAAGAATTTTGGCAAAATTCGCATCCAAATTCGTGGCGAGGTTGGTCGTGGAACTCAAGGTCCTTCGCACTGTTGACTCTAGTAATGAGTTCAAGGCTTGGGTTGAACGGTTCAAACTGTCTGGTTAAAAAGCAGGTATTGAATACACAACTGCTACGCAAGCCTCGTGATTTATGAATAGAAAATCAGAAGCAAAAAAGAACAAAGTTATTGCTCCATATGTAAAATACAAAAAGAAAACTTACGATTGTCCCGTTTTTACTGTATCACACCATCTAGTTTCAGAACTTGTTCTTACCTAGAAAAAAATAAATAAACGATTGAATTAATGAGGATAAAATACGTTTAATTCATATTTCAAAAAAAGTAAATTACTCTTTGCTATAAACAGGGTGTTATGATGAATCAACTTTTTGAACTGTTTTTATTACTATAAAAGCCACTCATGTAGGTAGAAATACGAATACCAGCTTGTTGTTTGTCTTAAAGAAAATTCGAGCGACTACGAGAAAAATATAGTCATGATATAGTTTACAAATAAGTATACAACCGTTGTAGCAGGCGAGGATGTTTACAGGTCTACTTATCTACCTCTTGATTTCGCGTCACTCATGGCTGGGGGTGGGGGGGGGGGGGGGGAAGGAGGGCGTGTATAAAATCAGTGTTTATTTACTGGTTTTTTTTTTCATATTCAGCTTTGATGTAACCACAGAAAAAGTAGCATGAAAGTCAACGCCTAATTCTAGTAAATGGCACTTCTAATTCTGCATAAGTTGTATTTCATTTAATTCAAGTCAAGTCTGGGCAAAAAACGTAGGTTGGTCCGATGGTCAACACGACTGTCTCATGCTGAATGTCCAGATCCAACTCGGACCACCCACAAGGAATTCAGAAGAGAAATGTAAATGTACTCGTCCTCATGTAGACTGAAGCTTTTTAAAGCTCCTGGGAACATCCTAGCAAAATTATCCCTCTACGTCCTAAATAATCGAAACATTTCTTTGTTGTAAAACACACAAAATAAAAATAAAAATGGCAAATCATGGTAACTTAAACAAAACCGGTCCAAATTACTAAAAGGACCTTGGAAGCTTTTAAGGAATGAGTCACTAACAACGTGTAAACCATTACGCAGAGTCAAATTTGATCATTTTCTAAAGTCCACTTTATGCAGATTCTTTTGTTCCCAAGTCTTGACCGTCCCTCCTTTTACGTCTTCAATGCGAGGACACATTCTTAGAGGGGGGTGTATTTTTTTTATGAAGTCCGATATGTAGTCAGGGTTAGTGATGCCTTTGCAGTGATTGGTTAATCACGCCATTCCGTCCACTGGATGCTGTAGCCTCTAGTTTGCGAATGACGTATACGTTGTTTTGGCTGGTGTTTTAACCGACCTTTACCAGTTGGAAATAATGCATAATCCTGCGCAGCTGTGAAGCCAAAATACCGGACGTTTTACCCAATGAATTAATCCATACACAAAACGTACAATCAAAACTGTTGTAGAATGTAAATCAAATAGGACTTCGCCGCTAATCCCAGGATTTATTTCTATTTTTCACCGTACATTTTTAAAAATTCGGCCATTGTCGTTATTAGATAAAAGCTATCTCGCTAGCTGCAGAAGACGGATATCTGGAAGGTGCACCTCTTTCAGACAGGTAACGCAAATGTATTTCATGTTCGCTTGGCGCGGAAATCAAGGCCCCCAATCAACTGTGCTTTGTTCGCTTCTCTCGGGTTCCCAGGGAACCATGACGAACATCGTATTTTCTTTGTTGGACTTCGATTTTTTTTTCTTTTTGTGGGGACTCATTTCTGGCACTATGAATTTATAGGATTGGGGAGGAGAATTTGTAACTCTAAAAAGTCCCTATTGAAACGTGTTACTTTCATTCCTATTAGTTCCATCCAAGTTTTCAGAGGGCGCCACGCACCATCTGGTCATTTTTGCTCATTTTCCAGCCCAATTACAACTAAGCTAAATTAAATAGCAATTAAATAAAAGTTATATTGTGAGCGCGGCTTATCTTGAGTCCTGTGGGTATTTTATGACCGGCTACGTCTTCCTGGATGGGCCAGCTTTAATCGATGGCCGCCATTATTTTTGTAACTATTTTGGATATCAACAAGGCACTCTGCCACCAAAAACATGCAATCGATTATTTTCTGTCTTATGGGGGCGAGCTCAAGATACGCCGCGGACACTATAGTTACGTTTATTTCAGATTAATTTTAGGCTGAAAACTAAGTGGAAATTCCCAAATAAAACTCATGGGGCCCTCTACAAACTTAGACGGAACTAATAGGAATGAATCTAAGACGTTTCAGAAGGGGTCTCATGTCACAAATTCTCCTCCTCAACTCTTATAAATTCTTGCTGCCACGAAAGGAGTTAAATAAAACTCGTTGCCGCATAGCGTTCAAGGATTCCTCCTGATCATCGCGTCTTTCTAAGCTTGCTTTTGTGCTATCCTTGTTGGACCCAATCCTGGTATTTTATTTCACCCGTTTTGCTATCATTCCCTTCACCAACAAAACCTGTCAAAACCGTATGTTTTCTCAAACATAAAAAAAAATAATAAACCGTCGTGCATATTTATGCGTTCGCAGAAACGCACTCGTGCTAAGAATTCAGTTTCAGCTTTAATTAGCAACAAGCTATTAGCACCTTCACTTGCAGAAGGACAATTAACATGGCAACAAACCTTTTGCCACCTCCATCCCCCTCCCCCTACCCATTTCCATTGCTGTATTGTACGACGCCGTCGTTTGTACCTTTGTGCCGCGTGCTTTCATTCCTGTTAATAATGGTTCCAGGAGCGAGCACGTGCCTGGGAGTAAGGACGCTCTCGCGCGCTTCATGTACCACAAAACCCAACCTTTTATTGGCTTGTCACGGGCCTCATGATTTGGGCACAAAACTTACTGCTCCTTTCAGCGTCTCTGTGCGGTAAGCTCCGACGGAAGCAAAGAACGTTGGTAACCATGGCAACGAAATGCTTGGTCCTTCTGCACGCCGCAGTTACGGCCCGAGTCTCTATAATTCAGGACAGCTGCAAGTTATACCTGGGGCGTAGAAGGTATATAGAAGAAATAAAGGATAACTTAGTAGCAGGCTATCCCGGGACTGGGTTTAAGATGAAGTGACGGATGAAGTATCCATTTTCATCCCTTTCATCCCTTCCTGGATTTACCAATTGTTGCACGATGACCTGGGCTCGATGACCTGGGTACGCCACACCACAGTGTGTGGCATCCCAGGTCGCATAATCCCGTTTTGTATAAGTCTGGTTCGTATAATCTAAAAAAAAAAAACTGATATATCGTTAGCCTGTTTCGCGTAATCGCATATGTCATTAGTCTGTTTCGTTTTTTGTGTGCTCAAATGGGAATAATAATTAACTGTAATTGATTAAATTAAGATAAATTTAATTAAATTAAATCAAATTAATTATTTATTTATTGTAGGAAAGGCATAAGGAGAATGCTTTGGAGAGGCTTAAGGGGAATGCTCAAATCGGGCTCATGGTTGATCAGCTTGCAAAAGCAGGGCCGTGGAGATGCTTGCACTGTTTTACCTGGGTTTGATGAACTACGACAAAACAAGAGAAAACCTTTTTGAAGTAATTACTTTATAATGTAGCTGATGCGAACACAAAGTGATAGGGGGTTATACGAACAAGGATTATGCACACTGTAAAAACTAAGCATCTTAAAATTCGTAAGTTGCATCTGAAATTCAGTTGGTTTGGTTGATGAGCCTCCTGAAAATCGCAAAACCATCTTAATTTAAACTGGAATGGACCCGTGATTTGAATATTTAATATGCCCCCAGTTTAAGCTGCGTCCTTATTTCAGCTAGGACGATATATGGTAAACTGTGTTTACCGGACTAGCAGATTCACGGATCGATACCTCCGCTTTGAGATTATGGGATGGCAGCCGCCATAATGATTGGCATGGGGTACACAATGTTCGAGAAGCACTAGTCCAACGAGTAGGGAAAACACGCATAATTTATCCTAGCATAGGAAAAAAGTTTGCACTAATTTTCCAATAGCTGTTCGATTTTAGAAATTGATTTTTGCATCATTTTAAAGATATACAGTGTTTTCACATTTTTGGTAACCTGCTCAATACATATTTACCTGAATCGCACAATTACGACAGAAATGATGAATTATGGGACGTGTATTCTTGAACGATGTAAACCGCAATATGGTAATCCTACAATATATTTATTTATTTATTTATTTATTTTAATTACAAAATTATTGTAACCCCCTAAAAAGAGCATGAAAGCAATTTCAAATTAAAACAACAATTTCACGAATCTCATTCAGGCGAGAGCAGAGACGAGACAGGCGAGGAGGGGGTACATTAAGAGGCGCCGCCATATTCTTCTTGCCTGAATGAGATTCGCAAAATTGTTGTTTTAATCTGAAATTGCTGTTATGCTTTTCACAGGGGGTTACAATAATTTTGTAAATAAAATAAATAAATAAATATATTGTAGGATTGGCCTTTGGCGAGTCTCATCAGAACTCATTTAGACGAGAACCGGAAGTTGGCTGGCGCCATGTTGCGTTGTTGACGTCGACCAAGCGTTGGATGGAAGGCAGATTGCGAAGGTTTGTAATGCATTGTTTCTAGTACAATTGCCACCCCCTGATTTCATTCTTGTTTCATTTAAGATGCTTTTAAACGTAAGATGCATCTTATTACCAGATGTAAAACATGCGAAGTAAATATTTAAGATGTTTAACTGTTTAAGACGCCATAGTTTTCAGTTGCCAAATCATGCAGTGTATAAGATGGCAGCAATTTCATTTGTCCACGCAGTAAGATGGTTTATTTTTAAGTCGGAAAAGTGAGAAAATTTTTAAGTGGAAAAGTGACATTTGTAAGACAGCAATTTATTTTAGGTGGGGTAACTGGGAACGACGGCAACATTTGAAGATGTTAACCTATTTTAAGCTGCAAAAGAGCAAAGTTGCTAACATTTTAAGAAGGTAATTTTTTTAAAGTTGTGAAACAAGCATAGATGCCATCGTTTTAAGACGGCACAATTTATTAAATCGGAAACGAAGTGATGTTGCCAACATTTTGCTTCGAGCGAAAACAGTTATTGTGGTAATCCTATGTGAACTGTAGTCACGTTCTTAAAAAATCAAATGGTTTTATTCTTTCTGCAGCCTATGGATAGCTTAAACGAATGCTAAGTCATCTACATAATTAACGGAAGTAGCAAACTCTTTTGACTTCCGTAACGATTGTAGACGCTGCGTTAGGCTGGAGTGGCTAACTAACAAGATTTTAGGTTCACTTTCAACTCATCCTCAGTCAAGTTATAAGGACTAAGATGTCTTATTTCACAAGGTGTTTCGCATCTAAGATTTGAGGAGCGAATATTACAAACAAGTGAATATAGATGGTTGAGAATTATTGACGTCATCGAAGAAATAAAGACGAGGCGCGCCCCCCCCCCCCCAAAAAAAAAAACCGGAAGAAGTTATGCAACTAAACTAGAGCGTCATAGCGTGATTTGAAAGCATGGAGTGAAGGAACGCAAACAACAGATTGAGGGAGGG